>PVHY01006489.1:0-21003 GCA_004024945.1 Uropsilus gracilis | reverse complement strand
GACACCAGAGTACTAGTTTAACATGATGCAATTTGAGGGGTAACAGTACAACCTGTACTTCAAAGGAATCTGTAATTATAGGCTGATTTAAAAGAATGCAACGTTTTGGGATAACTCATGCCATAGCTCACCTCCCTTCAGGTCTGATTCCTGAGAATTCACTGGAAAATCTTGGTTGCTATCTGTCCCACTAGGTGCCCTGCATGGTGTTACCGGATCCCTAGAGGGGAACCCAAGCTCCCGCAAAAGTCTGTACAGGAGTGAGACAGTGAGAAGATTGTCAGGGAGGAGCCCTGGGCGGTCTGTAACATGGAAGACTGAGCTTTGTACAACCCCAGAGCACAATCCCGTAGTCTGGATTATACAGTTGCTGAAAACCTGCAGGCTTGGAGAGGCCATCTGGACTGGACGACACTGCATGTGGAAGACGCTATGATTCAGGAAGAAGGTGGGGCTAGAAGGATGCACAGTGGGGCAGGAGATTTGACATGACAAGGCCTCCCCAGGCAGCAGCCTCATGCAAGAAATCCAGAGGCCAGGGGTCTCATGGCTCTTAGTCTGGCTGGGTGACCACTGTCCATCCAGAGAAGCATTTCCCCCTGGTCTTTTTTTTTTTTTTTTTTTGAAACTGGGTCTCGCTATTTTTGCCCGTGGAACCGCAGGCTCTGGTTGCCCAGGGTACCACAGACTCAAGCAATCCTCAGCCTCAGCTTCCCAGAAAGCTGGGATTACAGGCGTGCGCCACCACGCCCAGCTATTTTTTGGAACTAGGTCTCGCTACGGGCCCCAGGCGGGACTTGAACTGCGATCCCTGGCCCCGGCCGCTTCATAGGCTGAAGCTTACAAGCACGAGCCACCGTGCCCGGCTCCCCCTGTTTTAACCCTCTCCTTTGTTTACCATAGATTTGGCAAGTCCCTGTGTGCCCAGCATTGTGCTGGTGGTGTGATACAGAGAACTGACAATGGTGTCTGATGCCCTCAGGGAGCGAGTAGTCTGGTGCAAGCCTACAGCTATAGCACCAGGAAGGCAGGAGGAAGGGCTAGGAGGACTCCCATAGGAGGCCCACTTCTCACACTAATGGATGAGGGGAGGTTTGCCAGACAGACTGGGGAGGTGTGGTACAGGTGGAGAGAGAAAGGACATTTCAAGAGGAAGGAACAATGTGTGAAAAGGCACAAAGCAATGCTTCTCTGCCACTTAGGACTTCAACCCAAGTTCATTTATTGCAACAGACCCTCTCAGACTTTCCTCTGCACCTGTAGGATGCTGCTGAAATGAGACAAAGCTGTCTCATTGTCCAGAGTCCAAGCAGGACTAGGGAGAGGCAGGACACCTGCAAGTACAGCACCTTCCTTCTCCTTTAGGGTGCTAAACAGAGAGAGTGGCTTATCAGTCACCATTTTGAATTCTCCAGCTCTATGGACTAAGGCCCAGCTCCAAGGGACACAGGAAAGCATCTGTTCCTTGGATGTCTCATTTAATCTTCCTGTGTTTCACTACCTCCCAGACACTCTGCCATGACCTCAGCACCAGCCTCCGGCAGCAGGCTGGTAACATCAAAGGTCACCCTGGGGACCTACCAGGTAACCCAAGCTCAGCAGAGTACCAGGAAACTGCCATTTGAACCTGACCACCTACAAATAGCCTGCACAGACCCCATTTGCTCTTTATACAGCCTGTTACAGCAGGAAGAGTGGGGGTTGCTTCCATTTTACAGATAAACCTAGGCTAACAGAGGCACAGACTTAGCGGTGCTGGTGGCACGTTCTTCTGGCAGAGGGCAGGGGTGGGGAGGTATTTATAATCACTCTACAAAGAGCCACTCTGGCAGGACACCCTGCCTCACAGACACACAAGCTCAAACACTATCACTAGGTCACAGCTATTGAGTGCCTGAGCAGTACCTGTACAGCAAGCAGGGACCAGAGCTGGGGTCTGATAGGGTGGTATCTCCCACTGCCCCCAGCCCTGAAGCATCAGTCACCTGCCTGAGTGAGCAAATGACAGGGTTAGATTTCTCTCCCATCTGCCTGCTAACGACCTCTTCCTAAAAGCCTACCACCCATTCCCCGTAGCCTTTCCACTGGCCTGTGGATCTGCGTGGTGTTAAAAAGAAAAAAAAAGATTAAGAGAAAAGCCCTCACTTTTGATAGCCACCCAAAATGGATGGACATGGTCTGCTGATAAGCACCGACCATGTTAAAGCAGACATTATAGTTGGGAAGCGCTGGGCACGCTTCCAGCTTTCTCTCCTAACACTGCAAACCCCCAACAAAGCCCTCGTGGGGGAGAAGGGGAGGCTGAGACTTGGGACCCAGACTGTTGACAGAGCTTGGTCCAGAGCAGCCAGATGACACTGCAGTTGGGTGTGGAGGAGCCACTTCCAGCCCTGTGCAGATTCTTGATTCACTTGTGATGGAGATGAGGAAACTCATTTTCATCTCTGGTCTAGTTTGTGAGCACCAGGAAAGGGGCGAGATGCTCTTCAAACACAATTTAAAAACCCACCAGAGCCAGCTGGCCAGATGTGAGGCCCATTTTATGAGGGGGAACATTTCCTCTCCTCCACCATGCTGAGAGGCTCCATGCTAAGCATCTCTTCTGGAAGAATTTAATTCCAGGCTCAGAGTCCAGGTAAAGAGGTTTCTCTGGGCAGGGAGGCCCTGAAATGAGCCAGTTTATCTCTGGCAGACCCTAGTTAAGCTTCCTCTCCTCTGAATGCCATTTGGGCACTTTGAAATAACTGTAGCAAATTAGTCACGAGCTGCGGCAGACTAACTCGGCGCCTGGATGCCCAGCAGCTTCCAGAGGCAGCTTTGTGCAGCCCCCACCTCAAGGGCTCGGCAGCAGAGGCAGCTGGGCTCCTGCGGGGTGAGAAAAAGCGATTCAAGCCTGGGGGTGGCAGCTCGAGGCAGCAAAGCGTTACCTGGATCACAGGGGCATGAAATTAGCAGCAGCGAGCTGGCTGGAGCCAAGAATAGTTTGTCGTTGCAAACTTGCTGCCTTCGGGTAGCTGAGCTCTGTGGCCTGGGAGGCTGCAAGGAGATGCCCTCACCCTGGTATCTGCCAAGTCAGTCCAAGACAGGCCAAGAAGTGGTAGGTGTTCCATGAGGGGTGGAGGTAGTGTCTTATCTCCCAGCCCCATGTTTGGGGCACAGGCTCAGGAAAGCTAACAGGTGTGTGTCCAGAGGCTGGATGAGCAGTGAGGGCTAGCAGGTTGGGAGGGAGGACAGGGCCTGCACCCAGGGCCGGGCAGGTGAAGACACAGAAGACCAGACCCACTTAAATGTGATGACATGGCTGGGCCTGAGAGTGGAGCCGTTGGGGTCAAAATTGGACTGGAAAGACCTGGAAAGATGCTGGCCAGACAGCACCCCCACTCTAAAGACTGGGCTCATCAGACCTGAGCTCCCCCACCAGGCAGCTCTGCAGCCATGTCCAGGCCATTCCCTGGGACCACTATAACCCTGGTTCTTTAATAGGAGCCAGCTCATTCCCAAGCCCTATCTTACTTGTCCTTTACGATGCCCACCTGCGAAGAAGCCAAGTTCCTGAGGTTTTCTGGGCAAGTGTCCCTGCCTGCCCACCCTACCCCCCTTTCTGGAGCATACTTTCTGGAACTCTCAGGGAGGGCTCTTCTCCTGGCATAAGCCGACTTCTAAGGAGACCTGCATCATGACATCTCATCATTCTTGCCTACATTTTCTCTTCTACTGGGCTTTCCTTCTGTGCTGGCTGAGAGACTCACTCAAGATTCTCTTAGACTACGAAAAAATTTTTGACTTTGCAGTCTCAGCTACCAGGCCCTTCCTCCCGTTTGCTCAAACAGCAACCCCCTCCCCTCAGTGCAGTCATTGGCTCTACTGCTAATGACTTACCCCCTTCTAGGTTGCTCTGGGGAAGTCCTCTTCAAAGGGTCCTCCTATCAGTTCACCAACAGTCAACGCCTGGTCTCAGGCATCAAGTTCCTGATACTGCATGCCCTCCTGCCTACAAGGGGTTCAATAGTATGCCCCTTTCCCCCATTCACATCTCTATCCAGAACCTCCAAATGTAACCTGAGTTGGAAAGTATCTTTGCAGAAGTATTTAGTTAACAGGAGATCATAGTGGGTTGGGGGAGCCACTGACTAATGTCTTTATAAGGCCTTCTCCTTTTAAAGGAGACAGATACTCAGGAACAGCACCATGTGAACACAGACAGAAACTAGAGTTGTAGAGTTATCTTTCAAGGATTGCTGAGAACCCCAGAATCTACAAGAAGCAAGGAGAGTCTCTTCTCAGTCTTTGCGGAGAGCATGGTCCTAACAGGTCCTTCACTCTAGGATGGACTCACAGGTCATCCTGCCCTCCCGGCAGCTCCCCCAACTCAGCTCCTGAGCCTGAGGTTCACTTTGCTCACTATGTTTAACTGAAGTCCTGCTTAAAAAGCCATCTCCCCGGACTTCAATAGCCCCCACATCCATATCAGTCCCCGTCTCCAAATCACTTCTCATAGTTTGTCAGCCATCCCGCTGGCTGAGCTCAAGTTCCATGCCCCTCAACAAAAGACCTTCAAGAGAAGAACCCACAGACAACCCTTCTTGAGGCTCCATAGCTGTCCCTCCTTATCTCAATTTTCAAACTTTCCCTTCACTTTCACCACAGGTTATTGGCCTGACCCCTATTTTCCACCCAAACTCCTAGGATATTCCTCGGTCTCCCTGCACACCAGTGTGTTCCCTGGTGTCCCTTCCCCATCTGTGAGCTCCAAGCTCCTCCCTGGGCCTGACCGGCCTCCTGCCAGGCTGAGGCCAGGGTGATGATGGTGGGAGGGAACACGGGGGGGGGGGTCCTGAGACATTTTGGAGGTAGAATTGAGGGGACTTGGTAATGGAATGAATAATGGGGTGAAGGACAGAGGAAACGCTAAGTCTCAGGCTTGGCTGACTTGGAGTTGGCATGGTGCACTGAGCAAGGAAGAAGTCTGCTTTGGGGCAATCTGAGCATGCAAGGTAAAATAGCAATCCCACGATGAGGTCCAAATCTCTGAACGTGGGACCACAGCTTAGAATCCAAAGATATGGTCTGTCCCCCACCCCTGTTCTCTCTTCCCCACCCCTGAGTTCATCACCAACATGACACCCTCCACAAATACTTAGAGATTAATTCATCACTTTGCACATATTTATGAGTTCAATAGATATGCTAGGCACAGGGGACTTGGTACTAGTTT
Organism: Uropsilus gracilis; assembly: GCA_004024945.1. NCBI lineage: Eukaryota > Metazoa > Chordata > Mammalia > Eulipotyphla > Talpidae > Uropsilus > Uropsilus gracilis. The sequence continues at coordinate 15,788 of PVHY01006489.1, read as the reverse complement.
CTCATTTATGAAGCTGATGGTCTGGTCAAGGAGAAAGCCAGCAAATACATAAACAAGTAAATAGGTAATATTTCAGACAGTGGTAAGTGTTATAAAGATAAATTAAGCAGGGACAGTACTGCTGTAACAGAACTTGGAACACTAGTGCAGAAGGAAGCATATGGCAACATCTCATTCAGGGGTTAGTGAATGATGCACCCCACCCCCATCTTTTTTTTTTTTTGTAAATGCAGAAACCGTGTCCCTTTGTTTACAGATTATCTGCTGGGACTTTGACTCTACAAGAATCAGATATCAAGTGACCCACAAAACCTAAAATATTTACCACCTGAACCTTTGAAGAAAAGTTTGCCAGCTTTGATCTACTTTCTTTAATATGGAAACAGCACCCAAAGTAAGCTGATGTAGGGTAAATGAGTGGTCAGGCTTTTTCTTCCATTAGTTTTATGACCAGCACCTGTGGTATTATACCCTCCTTGTGATTGTACATGCCTGGCCCAGTGGGTATGTGCATGTGTGAGTGGGCCTAGGAGGAGGCTAAAAAGGCAGTGTCACCCTAGGAGAGCATGGAGGAGGAGGAAGTATGGTGGGTGAGGAGAGAGTGGAACATAGAGAAAATGCTAGAGAAAGAAAGAGCCCAGAGAAAGAGTGTGAAGATTCCAGGGAGGTTGGGAGTTTTACCTGCTTCCCAGTCCCCCTGCCCTTGCTACCTAGCCATGCTACCTGCTCTTACCTACCCCTACCCTTGTTATCTGCTTGCCATACAATTGGGTTAGTCTCCTGTCTGGTATGCTTCTGTACCTGGTTCCCTAAGAGCATGGAAACCTGTAAAAGCCACCGAGGGCTCTGACATTCTTCTTTAGCTGCTAGAACCAATACCCGGTTCTACCCAGACTGGAACAGTAGCACTGCACTCAGCAAATTTGAAACAAGAGTCAGAAACAACCCAGCTCTTCTGAGTCCTGGGCTTTCTTAAACCAGGCAGCATGAGCATGAAAGAGGTAACTGGCATTTCTGCCAACCCTTCTGCTCTCTCCTGTGTCAAACCTTCACTAGGCTCCCTGACATGGGCAAGGAGGACTCTCTGATTTTCATCTTTATTCTCCCTAGATGCCCTCAGCTTGGAACCTTAAGAGGAAGAATATTGGCACAGAAACAGAGAGAGGAAAGGGTCAGAGAAACAAAGAGCCTCATGAGTCTGCATACAAATGACCCAGGGCTCTGAAGGGAAGAGCTGATCTGGGGCTTGGTCACTGCTGGTGTTGGTCAGCTTGTCCTTCCTCTTCTGCAGCCTGAGCATGAGACCAGGACAAAGGGGATGACCAGGACAAAGGGGATCTTTCAAGAAGACCCCCACTTATCCAGGCAGCCTAGGACAACAGCTCCTGTAGCTTCCTGATGGCATAAGCAGTAGCTGAGCTGCAGGAGGATTAGGCCCTAAGGGGTGCAGGTAAAGAGGAGGTGGTGTGGGAGTGCTCCAGCCACCCTCAGTAGGAGACCCAAGAGCAGCACCAGAAATAGGGAAGTCGAGCTAAACCCAGCAGCACTTCCTCATGCAACATTCATGGAGCCTTTTTCTCTGAGGAGGTCCGCAGGCTGTTGAGCAACCACACTTATTTACAAGTATTCACTTTTGAGTTTGTGCAAGCATGTGCATATGCATGTGCATGAGCATGTGCACGTGCGCTCACACACACACACACACACACACACACAGGACCTCCTGATTGGCCAGCAGTCCCTCTGCAACCAGGTCCCAGCAGTCACTACCGACTTCTTCCAGTTGATGATCCCCTTAACAAAGGTACTGGCTAAGACTCCAATTTGGTTCTGCTCTCTGGTACTCGTGATGATCAATCACTTTAAAGAGACACTTGAGCACTTAAGGCCCAGGCCATGTTCTAATTTGTCGAGGAAATCGCCTCTGGATTCTAAGGACAAGTGCAGGAAGAAATAAAATCGAAGCCTTGGGGGAGGTGGCGCGATCAATAGCTCACAAGAACCAGGGCATAAGGCAAGAGCAGGGATGGGAGTGGAGAGCCTGCAGGGAGAAAATAAAAGGAATTCAAGATGTGGAGGCCACCAAAAGCATGCCTGACAGGGTTTCAAGTTGGGCGTTTTCTCTCCTTCTGCTGGATGCAGCAAGAGCTAAAAACAGAAGGAAAAGCCATCGCAGGTATGTTTATTGGAAAGGTATGCCGGCTGGGGCTGCAGTTAGAACTGGAAGGTGGACAAGGGAATTAAGGAAATGATTCACTTTTGGTTCTAAATTTTAAGAAATGATTTAGAGCAACCATACATGTTAGTCCAAGTCACTGGGCAGCTGGGGGAGGAAGGGCCTGCCCCCTCTGCCTGGCAGCCACTCACCTGTGCCTGGTACAAGAGGCCTAATACCCCAGTTTTCCTCTTGACCTAAACCCTGCCAGCAACTTTTTTAGAAGGAAGAGAAGAGCTCAGGTAAAATTCTGCCCTAATATGTTTTCATGGAGAAGGAGACAGAGAAGGGGCAATTCTCTCAGAACCATTCTTTGTAGTTTTGCTCTTAAAAAGTGGAATTAAATGGAGTCTGTCTTTTCCACTTGGAGAGCTCTAAGCTGCAGTAGGATGGGCCTGAAGGAGGGCTGTGACTTCTCCGTGAGGAATGATGCATGCTTCTCGTGCACATGGTATGGAGAACGTGCCAGATACCCACTTCTAGGCCAAATGGCCAGTCAGGAGCAGCTGACAACATGTGCCCAGGCCCTCCCCAGGGAGGTGGGGCCAGCAGGATGAGGGCAGGAATCTGGGTGCTTGCCAAGCTCAGGAAGTCTTCTGATGTCAGTTCAAATACCCCTGGCTTAAAGCTCCCACTTGTTCTTAGCAGCCTGGTGGCACCAGAAAGTGACTCATGGCTTCCACTTTCCTCCTCTGTAGAATGAGGGCAAAATGCAGTCTCAAAGATAACTGAGGTGAGACACAAACAGGTGGGGCAGGATTTTTCAAATTACAGGTTGCTGTAACCCATTAAAGGGCATGAAATTCAATTAATGGCCCACACCAGAATTGTATTTCACCCTTATTCTTGCTACTTTGTCTCCTATTCCTAAAGAGGATGGTCTGCATGCTTTCCTGGAGGCCACTCCCCTGGACATGCACCCAGGCTGTGTGCCTGGATGGATATTGTCAACTGGATTCCTCCTTGTCCCCAGCACCTGTTTCCCTTTCCTATTGGACCGTTCAACATAAGCACACAGGCTGGCTATTTTTCCTGGGTTGAAACAACAAAAAAAAAAAACAAACCAAAAGCTCTGCGACCCTCTTGAACACTCTTGCCCATACTCCTCCCTCCTTCTCCCAGAAGAGTTTTAAAGCAACTCTCTCCAAACAGTTCTCCAGCTTTGTTGCCTCCAGGTCCCTCCCGTCACCCTCTGGCTGTCAATCTCATGCCCATCTTCTGCCTGTTGCCTCCCCACCCCCACCCCATGGCACTGTTGCCCAGGATTCACAGGTCCTACAGGAGATAAACCCAAAGGCAAACTCTGTCCTCAGCCTGTGCAGTTTACAAGCCCCCTATGAGGCTGGCACTGAGGGTCACTTGCTCCTTTCGAAACAACACAGAGAACTTTTGTTTTAGGGGAGCTGCTGCTTCACTAATGTCCATTACAAATGGGTAGGTCTTGCTGGGTCAGACAGGCATGACAGAAGTTGCCTGAGGTCACTTGAGAACACTGACATGCAATGTAGGATAAAGAACATAGAAAATGTGGGGCCGGGCACAGTGGCTCGTGCTTGTAAGCTTCAGCCTATGAAGCGGCCGGGGCTAGGGATCGCAGTTCGAGTCCCACCTGGGGCCCATAGTGAGACCCAGTTCCAAAAAAAATAGCTGGGCGTGGTGGTGCGCACCTGTAATCCCAGCTACCTGGGAAGCTGAGGCTGGGGATTGCTTGAGTCTGTGGTACCCCGGGCAACGAGAGCCTGCAGTTCCACGGGCAAAAATAGCAAGACCTAGTCTCAAAAAAAAAAAAAAGAAAGAAAGAAAATGTGGGTTCAGATGACTCACTTTGATTATCAGTTATCGCTTACTTTGTGTTACTCAGTCCAGGGTCAAATTATTTGCAGGTTTTGTCTTGGTCACCTTTGCTATAAGTTGGGTATAATACTTATTCCTTAGGGCTGTAGTGAGACCCAAAGAGATGAAGAATATGGAGTCTCTGCAGCACAGTAGGTTGCTTAATAAATACTGCAGTTAATGAGGCACGAGTACATTTAGTGCAGGGCTAGCAGATGTGAGAGGCCGGTAGAGGCAGCAAATGTAGGGATGGTGTGAAGCCTTTGTACAGCAGCAACCAGGTAGGAGGTGCACAACAAATAGCAGCACTTTCCTTCCAGCAATGTCTAGAGCATTCTGTAAATGAGGCCAGGTAGGTGTGTGCACAAGTCCACAGATCTTGTCCACTTCTGACTGGGCACTGGACTGGAGCTGACCGAGTCCTTCTGTCACCAAATCTGGGCTCTTTCCAGTTACACTGTAGTTCCAGGAGACAGGACAGCCCCAGTTTTCTTCCAGGTATGGAATTTCAAAACAATACCTGCAATTTTCACTGTGAAGCAGATCATGGTCCACTCCCTGACTACTTAGGGGGCTACTGGATGATCCAGGGTGTCACCACGACAGCCCAGAGAAGCCAGTGCTGCCTCAATAAAGGTGTCCTCTCCTTTGTTCTTTACATACTCTTGTCCATGTCACACACACACCAAGTACTAGGATAGACACTTCTGGGTCCTGTTGGCTTGACTATTCCTGTTCTAAGAGCCTGGGAAACAGGAAGGAGGAAGAAGGTGGGGTCCTTCAGCTTTCTAACCATGTCCACTCAGCCTCCAGCTTCCACCAAAGGGAGCACTGACCCAGGGGAAGAGTCAGAGGCAGGAAGCCTCTTGTGAGGCAGCACTGGCTGACCTAGCCCTGCAGGACTGATAGAGACAGCAGGGCCACATCGAGGAGTGAACCAAGTCCCAAGCATCTCAGGTGGACAACCACTTGTATTTTTAAGGGTCTCAGTGAAGAGCCCCACACTTTCTGAGGAAAGCCATCCCTGGACTTGTGGCTGGGAGGCTGTTCTTGTTCTCCAAGGAGGAAATTGCCCCTCTACTGCCAGCTCTGACAACTCCCACAGCAGGAAGTTTTTAGAGGGCTCACCCAAGTCTCTTGTGATGTAGCCTAAGTCCATTCATGGGGGCTCTGGGAGAGACAGGGAATAGCTCTCAAAACCCTCATGTAGTAAGCCCTAACTTGGATCCTGTAGTACATCAGCCTTACCTGGAGCGCTTCAACATGCTGTTCCTATGCCCTGCTCAGCCTGGACCAGAATTGGTGGGTGGGCAGTTAGGTAGCCTTTAGAAGCACCATGCGATTTCAGTGAGGCCAGAGCTGGGAACCACGGTAGATGAATAGACTACATGGCTACCAGCACAATCCCTGCTGACATCCGGATTGGCCAAATCCCAGTCCTGTCATTTGCTAGCAGATGACCCTAGGTGGGTGGCCTGAAATCTGTAAGAGTGCCCATTTTGTAATGGTGACTAAAGCACCAAACTCCCAAGGTTGTCAGGCAGATGAATAAGATGCTGGGTCCAATGGCAGGTGGACACAGATTGCAAGGCAGGCACTTCAAGTCAGCAGGTCATCACCAAGACCTCTGGTCACCTGTGTTCCAGTTCTCTACACCAGCTTGTTCCGGCTCTTTTTAAGCCTCCCTGGCTGCATTGACGTACCCACTCTTAGTCATAAGGACAGCTCTCAAATCACACTATTCTATTTCTTTGAAACACTGAGGGGTCAGATCAGGACCAAGGTGATATAATGAGTGAATGCCCTAGACACACACCTGCAGCACCAGCCCAACTGGGGCCCTTCCCTATGACAGGGTCCCTGCTTCATGTCTATGCCAACTGACTTAAAAGATCAGAACTCCTCTAGTGGTGGTCACTGTGAACCCTTAAGTTCTCCTTCCGGCCCCTTGCAGAGCCATGCCATCCCTACCTTGGACTGGGGTCACAGGGCTTTCTTTCCCAGTCACACAATAACTAAGCAACAAATACTTGCTACTACATGCTGGGCACTGTGCTAGCTGTGGTAGGGGCTCCAGGGTGTACTGTAAGAGAGCTGTTCTCACTGGTCCCAAAGATTGAACAGTTTCATCTGTGAAATGGGTGCTGTCATCGTGGATAACGGTGCCTGCAACTGCTATGGGGTCCCATAAGACACTGTAGACAGAGAGCTGAGAGCCACAGCTCTCTTACAATAAGCACTAAATACCATGAGTGACAATACCAAGTGTGACAAGAACCTGACAGGAAGGGTGAGGAGACTCTGGGGACCCTGATGAGGAACCGCCAACTCAGAGGGGGTTCCCAGGGATAAGAGATGCTTCTGCCTCCAGGGATAATCATTTGGGGTTCCTTCTGATGAGGGGCAGGACAGGATGGCAGGAGACTGCCAGACCTGGGTCCTAGCCTTGCTGATACCACGACAGAGTCTTGGTCCCAGGCAGGAACTAGGCCTGTCCCTCAGCCCCTCAGAGAGGAGCCCTGAGCAGGCTAAGGGACACCGGAGAAGTGCGTGTGGGAAGGGGCTTCGTGGCATGGGATGCCCATGAGGTGCGGTCACTGTCTTCTGAGATGTGTTGAGCTTACTTGGCGCTAGCCTGGGGGAAGCCTGTATAGGCCATTGGAAGAGGCCAAGGAGTTCCTCACAGGCTAACAAGCCCCAGTCAGGAGAGGACCTAGTTGGAAACAGAGAGGGTAGAGGGTGGATCAGGGAGCTGGCAGCTTGGAAGCCGGGTCCAGAATCCAGAGGCAGCAGGACAGACTTGGCATTTGAGGGTGGAGAAGAGGACCAGCCAGACCAGTTCTCCAAAGGAGAAAGTTGGCATTTGGTGGATTCACAGTGTAGGCAGCCATTGTGTCCAGCATTCCACACTAAGCATGAACAAGTGTGCATTCATCTGTCCACACTGATTCTCTGTAAAATTCTCTGCAGCTATGTGTTGCTGGGAAGGCTACAGAATCTCTGAGTTCCTGGAATTCTGCTACAAATCAGGTTGATGAGAAAAAAAATGCATTTAACACCCTTGGCAGCAGAATGGGCCCAAAGTCAGAGTAGGAACCCAGTGGTCACGGTAGCTCCTGCCTGCACCATCTTTTCATATCAGCTCCTCCTCGTTTATGCTCATACTGTTTTGGCTCTGAGCCCACAGGTCTGCAGTGGGTTCATTCAAAGTTCTATTCCAGAGAACAGTCAGGGGGCGGGCAGGGAGAGTAGGATGCTCCCCAAGCCACCCCCAGGATTGTATCAAGCAGAAAGAAAAGAGCCTACGGTAGGGGCCTAGTGACCTTGAGAGTAACATAGCTTGGGGTAAGGGATGAGCGCAAACACTCCTACTGAGTTAAACTCCTCATCCAATGATATCCATCCCCAGGAAATAGTTAACAGGAAAGCACAACACACATTAAAAAACAAAAAACCCCAGACCCACAGTTAATTGAGTTGCTGGTGGTGGACAGAAACAGACCATTCACTCTACCCTCCTTTCCCCAAAGTGGCCCACAGGTGACAGAGCACACCAGCAGCCTCTTACAGGGATCCCCAGAAGAGAGAGAAAAAGAACTGGGGAGGTGGATGGCAGGAATGAGGAATTAGGCAAAGAAAAATGGCTCACAAAATGCAGAAACGCCCCAGCATGCTTGCTTCCCAAACCCAGCCTATGAATCGAAGGGTGACAGGTCTCTCATCTCTGATGCCAAGAGCCAGGAGCTCCGGGCAGCCGCAGGTACTACATCTGCACCTGCCAGCACTTGGAAAGAGGCAATAAAGCATCATAGCGGGGCCTGGAATTCTAAGTGCCTGCAGCTGGGAAGGGATAGCCTTGCCTGAGAGCAGCACACGCATGGCACGTGTCCACTGCTCGAGGGCCTGCTCCAATCTGTCCAGGGTGGCATGACCCTGGGGGTCAGGGTGGTGGACAGAAGGCAGTGCAGGACAGGGGCACACACAAATCTAGCCCTGAAGGCTGTTCTAAGCTGGGGACCGGCTCACACGGACAAGGATCTTCTGGAGGAAGCCCAAGTGGGCTGGATGATTTACTGAGGCCTGCAGAAGCGGGGATGCTTGAGTCACTGGTAAATAAAAGTGGGTCATAAAGCACCCCCATCGAGCCTGATGCTGGAAAAACACCAGGGCCACATGCAGCTTAGAGCATGCCCCAGCCCCCAGAAGCTAAGAACTACAGTGTTTAGATTGCACTTACAGTAGTACAGCCAGGCTGGTGCTAAGTGCTTTGTGCACATATTCATTTACGTAGTCCTCATAGTCCTCAAGACCAGGGGCTAGAGCAGCCTTCTGTTACATACCAGGAAAAGGCACAGCAGAGGCAGAGAGCTGAGCACTAAGAGGGGAGCTAGACCCACGTGGTGGGTCACGAGGAGCAATTCCAACTCTATCGTGCCTGTCAGCACCCTGGGGGCTGGGGAACCTACAGCCCCTGCTCAACTGTAGCTGGGGTGAGGTCCAAGACTGCATCACTGACAGGCTTCCAGGGTGCCTCTGTCCCACAGACTGCACCTCTAATGGGAGGCTCTGAACTACTCCCCTCCATTCCATTCCCAGAACACCTCTTCTGCTGCAGAAAAGGGTTAATACTGGTGATGCTCTGGCCTTCTGAGGAGTCTGTGAATTCTAGAAATAAGCCCTGGACAGGGGATCAAAATTAAGGGACTGGAAGGGTGGCGTGAGTCCTAAAATACCTGTGTCCACATCCCACCCTGGCCTAATTCAATCAGAAACTCTGGGATGGAACTCAGATCGGTGTTTTTTAAAAGCTTCTTGGTTGATTCCAACATGGAGCTGCAGTGGAGTCCTTGGGAAAGACAGTGGGATATTGTCTGTCCATGTGTTAGTTCCATTCCTACAAAACTGAGCAGTTCCTTGGTGCTAGGGCAAAGATTTCAAAGATGCTTTCAGTGAAAGGGTGTGAGCCATCTTGTCTCCTGGGGCACCCGTGGAGGTGCAAGGCCCCATCTTAGGATGCCCCAGAGATGCCTCTGTTTGCCTTACCTGTGGGCACTCAAGTGAAGCAGACCTGACCAGGACCAGCCTGGGAAACTGAGGCTACTGACAAAGACCAATCGAACCTCTGAGCCTTCTTCTGAAAGAGACCTCAAGCCTGGGCCCGGTCCTGTCTTCCACCTACCGGGCTAGTCTTAGCAAGAATCCTGCCATGTCACTATGCAAGAATTCCTCCTGCCTTTGACATCTGATCAAGTTCTTGGTCCCTCATCCTCCATGACTATATGTTTGGCTTACCTTTAACAAGCAACCCTGGCCCTGATGTCTCTTTTTAGTCATCTGCCACCCATTGGCCTCCTCCCTCTAATCCCTAGTTATAAATTCCCCCTCATCTTATAGTATGCGGAGCTGAGCCTGATCTCTCTCCCTTATTTCAACAGTCTCAAGTAAAGTCTTCCTTAGTCTGTGACAAGTGGTAGGGTATTTTTTCCTTAGTATTGCTCTCTAGAGAAAAGTCACCCCAGAATGTGTGACACAATTGAGACTTCAGACTCTTCATCTTGGTAATCAAGGCTTCAGGACTCAAACAATGATCTCAAGACTTATTTATCTCTCAGTTGAGCAAAATTCAATGCTTCACTGCTCCTCAAACACACCTGAATGTCCCTCCATCCTGCCTTTGTCAAGCTTTTTCTTCCACCTTCCCATTGTTCAAAACCATCTTCTCCAAGTTACAGCAATCTGTTCCTTGAGAAAATAGTTATCCATGAGGATTTCTCTCCCCCTATCTTTCATAACTGCAGAACCTTCCATTTTAGGGATATAGATGGTTCTCTAGGAGAAAGCCTACATTAAAACCAAGTTGCCTGAGTGGGTTCTGACCAACACAATACAAACAGAAGCAGTGTGTGTTAACTCCAGGAGTGTTCTTCTGTTCCTATGCCTTTCCTGCTCTTCCTGTTAATGTAATGGTTGAAGCTCCAACAGCCATCCTGGACTGTGAGGGACTCCTGGACATGGAAGCTACACACGGTGGAATGATTCCTGACCACTGGAACATTACACCAGCCTTGGGATAACCCTTTCAGATCTGAACACAGGAGAAAAGTTACTTTCCATTTAGTTTTAACCACTGTTCTTTTGGAATTTTCTGTAACTCACAGGCAGTTCAATGCTATTAGATCTACCCTTTTAAAACCCTAGAGAGATGGACTCTGGGCTCTGATTTACCTTTAACCTACTGCATAGAATCATCACTTGCATCTTACTCCTAAATTAAATAGTAAGCAATCTGAAGGCTGAGACTTGTCTCATTCATTTCCATCTTCCTCTGCCTTCCTCTCTGTGTTTGAGGCCTCAAACACAAAGCAGGTCTTAGGACTGAATGGTCGTTTCTACTGCACACACAACTTTCTAATTTGCATCATACTCTCAGCTGGCTGAAAACCTTCCTGGAATGATGCACCTAAGGGAAGTATGCCTTCAATCCATTTACACTGCTTGTTCCCACCTGCCTCCCAGGAACATGCCTTACCAGGATGTCTGAGTCCTCAGGTTTGTCCCCTGTGCCTGAGCTGGAACAGTTGCTGAGTTTGAATATCCAGTACTCCTTGGCAGTGACAAAGAAGTTCCATGGCAGCAGGCCACCAATGCCCAAGCTGAAGAAGATGATGTAGGCACCATTGAAGCGGTCCTCAGGCCTTTGCAAGCCAGGTGGTGGGTGATCCAGCAGCTTCTCAAGCAGCGCCTCCTGGTCTGCTAGGAGAGAGCTACTTGCAGTTCTGTAAGTGGCATTTGAACTGTGATGGAAGTTGTCCTCCGAGGCGATGGCCACTGTTGTAGCAGAGAACAACAGAAAGAGGACAGGTGATAAGCTGAGACTGGACATAGCTGGGGACTCACTCATCCTACCGAGCCTCAGGCCTAAAGAGTCACCAAAACATAGAAAGTTTCAAACTTAAGAATCAGGAAGAAAAAGCAAGATGTCAGAACTTTAAGTGACATTAGGGTCACTCCACCCATATATGTCCCCATTCAGGGACAACATAGGTGCAAACAATGTGGGGCTGGCTAGGAGTAAGGCGATATGTCACAGTCACTGTGGCAATCAATTCAGATAAAGCTTGTCTCCAGGCATTAAAATTTCTCTGCAGTCATATAAAAATTAGGACCCTAATGAACAAAGAATATTCTCTAAACTCTTTATAACTTTGTGAGAAAAATATGGAGCAGGAAAGTGTAAAAAATGCTACTGTTTGTGGAAAAAAGCAGGAATGTGGTGGATGGGGAGGAAACTATATGCTAAGTACATATATATTAATTTATAATTAATAAATACTATATATAAATATATAGTTAATCTATAAATTAAATTTATAAATTAAATTTATAATTCATAAATTAAATTTATAATTTATAAATTAAATTTATAATTATAAAGGCATACAAATTACGTAAATTTTATTTGTCTAGAAGTGACTCTAGAAGTGACTCTAGAAGCCAGCTTGACAGTCCACTCATTTAATCTGTAGGAAACGAAAGATCCAAAGAGCAGAAGGTCACAGGGAAATGGCCAAGCCTTAGGTCTGCAGCTCCGTCTGGGTCCCCAGCTCTGTTTATCACACCCTACCAGGAGAAAGCCATCCCAAATCTGTGGTAGCCCCTAAGACAGAGGGAAGATTCTGTGTTGTCAGTAAGTATTGCCTATATCCTCTGGGCAAGCTCCCCCCGTGTCTGAGCCTCAATTTCCCCATCTGCAAACCCAAGGGAAGCTTTTTCACAATGGTTATATAACTCTTAACTGGCTGAAAATGGTGGCCTATGGGAGCAGCTGTTGAACAAATGTCAGCATCTTCCTCACCATTCTGGGCTTGTCACCTGGTTGGCTGCTGACTTTGGCTGCGAGGTTGCATGCCTACTTCTATGCTCTATATAGCACCTAGGATGTGGCAGCAGCTTGATAAATGGGAAGTATTTCCATAATGCTGAGGATGGGACACTCTGTTGTCCCTTCTGCAGTAGCTTCTTCCCCTAACCCATAAATCAAAAAATAAATGTGTCTCAGCTCACATAAGAGGCTGAGCCTAACTCAGCATCACTCCAGGCTGACCAGTATCTTTCTTCCCTGGTGAGATGGGTACACCCTGTTATCTGGGCACAGAGATCTTAGGTGCTATTTTAGGAGAGCCTCATGACATTCCTTAGAATTAGGCAGAATAGGAATTATTGACTCCCCCCCTTTTTTTTTTCAGATATAAAGAATGAGGTGCTTTATTTGTCCTATAGGAACAGAAAATTTCTCCCCTAACCCAATAGATTCTTCTTGGGAGAGTCAATTGAATTAAGATCAGACAGATTAGTAATGGAAACAATATATTTAATTTCAAACATATGGTAAATCTATGTGAATATAAATTTTGAAGTACATGGAGTAAAATGAGGATATTTATCCTGGGTTAAGGAATGAGACAGGGGACCAGGACCAGGACTTTAAGGAGGGAGAAGGGTGTCACATGACAAAGATCAGGTGCTCTCTAATTACTTGTTTGCTTTGCCATACAGATAGTCTTTGACAGAAAGGTTATTTCAGGTGAAAATACTAATTCTGGGTAAACTCCAATTTTCATTCTTCTAGGTAGTTAAGGAAGTATAAACATTTCTCTTGAACTTCCACAAACCTTAACTCAAAATAATCCACATGCCAAAGTGACATGTCTTGGGAAGGCCTACCCTTCAATTTCATGCAAACATTAAGGATTCCCAGTAGTTAAAATTAAATCCAGCACTGAGGCTTGATAAGATCTGTGTCTAGTATTTGAACCTAACAACAGGCTAATATGGTAGATATTTCTTTAACACCCATCTCACAGATGAATAATATGGGACTTGAAAAGGTTGAGTGTTTTAGAGGCAAATGTAATACAGTATATATAAATATTGATTTTTCAAAGATGCACCCCTGAAACCTTTAATGCTATAATGCAACGTTTCTTTAATTTTTAATTTATATTGCAAGTTATTTTGAAAAGTTTCAATTCTAAAGGAAGAATGCCTTAACTTCCTTATTTAATAAAAACACAATACTTTTTTATATTACATATTAAAAAATTATATTTACTTTGCAGTCAAGTAATTTTTTGCCATTTTGTTATGTTCTCTTGAATAGGAAATGTCCTTGTATCACCAGAGCACAAAGCCTAAACATTGTGCTAATGATTTAATATTTGTTGCATTTGTTAGCTATATTTCAGTGAAATATTATATATTAATTAAATATATTAATTAATATTAAATATATTGTTTCCATATATATTGTCAGTGAAAGGATACCAGCATAGAAATCTTCCCTATCCATAAAATGAACAACAAAATGGTTAGTAATACAAAGTTCAAAAATTTATTATCATAAATCACTTATAGTTACTTATCAAGTACATCAATATCATCCTCTGGCTTGACTGGCAACTGAAAATTTCGGAATAAAGACCAAAAAATAAAAGAAGTTGAGTAACTTGCCCGAGGTCACACAGCCACCAACTGGCAAGAGTGAATGATGTTACACAGTCAAGCATACTGAGACTCATCTGTGGTCTGCAAGTACAGACTTGCTGAAGGTCTAGCAGAGCTGAGAAGGGCATCCTCAATAGAGCTTGCTGAATGAGTGGGGGGATGGGGACCAGGACCAGTGCTGTCCTACTGGGGCAGAACACCCTTGAGGAAGGAGGCTGCTTGATGCTCAGGCCTAGAGCATCCCACTCAACAACTTTATTTAAACTCCTCTGGGTAAGCGGAGCCCTTTCTATCCCAGCACTAGTGAATGATACTGTGCATACACGGTAGGGAAGTGAGGTGCAAAAGTACATGTGCACACATAATTTCTAAATTAGTGTTTTTTTAAAAAAAGTAAGAAGTTCATAATGACCATGCAGGGCACTAGACAAGGGGCAAGTGGATCTTTTCAGGTGACCCAGCTATAGGGTGGATGCAGGGTCCACACTTAGTCAGGGCTCTTTTCTCGGTTTCAGGCATCTATTTGTCCAGGACCATTCAGCCTTGACCAAGCTTCTTAAGGAGCCAGGAATTTTCTCTAACCCAGGTCACAGGCCAGGGCACTGGAGTGAGCAAAGTCTTATTACTCTGTGAAAGCTAGCTGCTGGTTTTTGGATTAAAAAAAAAAAGAAAGAAAAGAAAGGTAAGCAGCACCCTCAGTGACCCCAGCGGAGTTGATGTATATGCCTCAGCATCTCCAAGAACTGGCTTGGCCGGGGTTTGCTCCTTCCCTGGGTGACCTGCAGCAAAGGGTGGCCCCCCAAAAGAAGCAAACTTGGGGGACCTGAGGCCCCTGTGGAGCATCTCACCACCTGCCGCCACCATCTGCACTGGGAAGTGGTTGCTTCTCCCAAGGAGGTTTCAGGCTTGAGCTAAGTCAGTCTCCCCTCTATGCCTCACTTTCCTCAGCTGTGAAATGGGGACAAGGGCTGGTGAAGTGAATCTGTGGGAGGCACCCCAACCTTTCAGAAGCTATGACAGCATCAGCCTTGGGGAAATGAACACCCTCAGACTCAGGCTCCCCAGCGTCAGTCAGTCGCCTCCCAGATACTTAGGCTGACTTGTCCTATCAGGTACCCGTATCCAAGTGGTGACGTCCGCTTCAGAAAATCCAGGAAGAGAAGAAAAGAATCTGGGAGACGATGACAGAGAACCGGAGAGAAATGAAAGTGCTAGGACCGGCTCAAGGAGGAAGAGGCGGGGCATTGGGGAGGGGGTACGGGGAGAGGCGCCTAAGGGGAGGGGCCGGGGCTGGGCCGGGGTCCCCAGCTCCGGGGGAGGAAGGCTGCCGAGAGCGCCCGCCCAAAGGTCGAACGGGAGCCGGGAGAGCAGGTCGGGGGCCAGGCCCGCGCCAGACGTCCGCCCGCACTTACTGTCGCCGCCGCGTCGCTGCCGACCCCGCTGCCTCCCCGGCCTCCGCGGCCACTGCGACTCGTGGCTCGGCGGGGCCTTAGGCCGGACTCCGCCTCCCGCCCCGCCCCGCCCCGCACGGGCTCGGCCCGGCCCGCCGACGCCCGCGCCTCGTGGTAGGCAAACTCGCCTCCTTTTGTCTTTTCCCTGTACTGCGCACCAAGTTGCGGGCACGCGGCCACTTCGCGGGGCTGCAGGAAGGAGCTGCCCCCACGGCCTTGCAGTGACCCCGGGCCTTCCGGGGCAGAGGCTACTCCTGCACCTTATGGCAGACCCCATCCCCTCAGCCCTCCCATTTTGCCGTGCTCCCCAGGCCCTGGAAGAGGGTTGCACCTCAACCCCAGTCTTCTGTAAATGCAGCCCCCTCTTCTTCCTAATCCCTTTCTGCTATACACCAACGGGGGCCACCTCAGGCACCCATCTTGTTCCAGAGCTGAACCTCCCAGAGTTTGCTTTCCTTCATGGTTCTCAGAGGCCGACAAATTGACAGATTGACAAGAGTTGCAAACTCTCAAAGTTTTAAGAACCCGGTGTGGACACCTGGTAAAGCAGAGTAACGCAGTAATATGACGGAAGTCACTTCCGTAAATAAGCGGTTAAAGAGGCAAGGGGAGAGGGGAGCCAGTCGGGAGAGGTTACCAGGAAAGCCGCTGAAAAACAAAGTTCTGGCCGTTGTGCAGATGTAAGTTGTTGACAATATGAGTGATAAAAGCCCTGGAGTCAGTGAAGATGGGCTGTTCCTGAACTCCTGCATGGTAGATAATAATTTTATCTCGCTACCTGGGGG
>PVHY01006488.1:0-74201 GCA_004024945.1 Uropsilus gracilis | reverse complement strand
ATCCCCCCTCCCTCCTTTGTTTTCAGTGGTTTGCTACCCCCCCCCAAAAGGTGTCTTTTGATGGCAGGCATTTTTAGTTTATATTCTGAAATATGTATTCTAAATGTCTATATCTACTGCTTCCTTATAATGATCCTTTTTATGCCCCATTTAAGATACTTTGCGTGTGCTGTGATTGCGTAGATATTCTTTGTTAACACCTAAATATGATGTGAGGTAAATGTCACGATTCTTTTTTTTTTTTTTTTTGCTTTCTTTACACACATGGGTAGCCTGCATTGCTTCTTTGAGAGTTTTAAATCATAGGAAAAAATATCTTAAAATGTTTTATCTATTTTGGAGTCCTCTGAAAATAACTTTAAGTGACGTAAAGTGCTCTCATTCTTAATAAAGATAATGGCGGCTCTGCTTCTGCTAATTTATAGCACCCAAAATGGGGTCAGACTCGTTTTTCTGTTGCCCATGGATGTCCTTTCACTCATCTATAGAGAAAACAAAGCAAAAAAAAAAAAAAAACCCTCAAACTCAAGAGTTTTATATTATGTCTTTACCCTCAAAAGTAATGACCTTTTGTCAAATATAAGAACCTCTCCCTCTGAGGTTATCGTTGAGTGTGTCTGTGCCTACATAGAAGACTGGAGACTGGATGGATGCATTTATTAGGAAAACCAGTAATTTCTATTACTTGCTTCTTTGTCTTTCTTCATTCTGGGCTCATTGATTTCGTACAGAGATTCCAAAAAGGACTTATTGGTAGATATAGAATGAAACCTGTGCTTTTATTCCTTTTTAGTACTGATTATTTATACATTTTTAGTACTGGTTATTCATACCTTTTCCTTTTCCTTTCCCTTTCCCCATTTTTAAAAATAAGGCATATCATAAAAATGGGTATTATACTGCAATTTACAAGCCAAGTATATTAAAATGTCAGAAATGCTTGTTATTTAGTTATTTTGGGGGGAGGGGGTTGTTTTGTTATCTGTTTTGGTCCTGAGATTTATAGGAATCCTTTCCTTCTGGAAGATAGATAATACTTCCAAGGCAAACATTTTGTGGAACAATAAAAAGATGAAAAATAAGAATTGTAGTGCTTTGTGTGTATACACTACCTCTCTGCCTTGTGTGTATACCATCCTGCTCTCTGTATTGTATGTACACTGCCTCTCTCTAGTTAGAGCATATAAATGTTGTTTACAATATTGAAATTACATCTTTGAGGATTAGTTTAACATCTGTTTTTGAAATCCACAATTTCCTATTTATCTAAACAGAACTTGTTTTCAGATCTTACTATGAGATTATATTCTTAAACGCTAAAGCTCTTAAGTATAGTTTTATTTTCCCTTATAAATTTGTTTAGGATTATATAATGTGAAGTGTTTTCTAAAGGAGATAAGATAATAGGAAGCTATTTGAGGAAACGCCAATAAGTAAAAACCTTGAGATTAATGATTAGTTCATTAGGAATTAGTTTGTCAGCTTGTTATTTACCTGAGAATCAGCTTTAGTTTAATCCTTTTTATGAATAAATTTACTCTCATTATCTTAATGAAATTTCCTGGTTTAGTAAAAGATGAATATATTACATTTTCTGGACTGAGCAGAGAAATCATTGATTTTCTGTTTTCTCTGATTGCTGTTTTCCAGAATTCAGCTTCTGTTTTGTGGTAAGAAGGGGTAGCTGAGTCCAGTGTGGACTCATCATGAGAGAATCTGGCCATGTATGTTGACACAATGGGATAGCTCCAGCATGTATTCACTTTTAGAGTTGAGCAATATTTTGAGCTCATGTCAAGATTGGAGAGATTTCTCTCTAGTTTACCCTGCAGTATGAATGGTTTAGGTAAAACTGAAGGGTCAGATAAGCAGAGACTGATAAATAAGAGTTGAGTAAATGAAAAACATTTATTCTTCTCAACTTACATGTAAAGAAATGATTCTTCTAAACTAAAAGAAGATAGGTTTAGTTTTATACATTTTATTAATTATACGCTAAATATCAAGTATATGTGAAGAGCTTTGGGAATACAGATGAGGGAGAAATTAATTTAGTAATATACAGGAATGAGATACTAAACATGTGTTGTATTAGGATTATATAGGCTAGATTTCATTACAACATATATAACAGATGTTTAAACTCCCCTTCAAATTTCTAATCATGTCCAACAGACATGATTGGAAATTCTTAAAAATTGAGTAACTTTCAGTAAGTTTCAATAAGATACTTGACACAAGTTTTAAAAATGAGCATTGATAGTAGGGATTCGTACTTTGGGTATAATTTTAAGAAGTTCATGCTTTTTAAACCCTGAAGATAATTCATTTTGAGGTTCTTGATTTGTTTTGATATAGTTTCTTTACTGTCTGTTGACATAGGACTAACTTTTATTTAATAGCTATCAAATTTTATCTGTTGATGAAACATAGCATGTAGATTCATTCTACATGATGTAATTTTTATCATTATTCATTGTGAATTAAATTGAGTTAAATGTTACTCACATACTCAGAGTGAGTTAGTTATTAGTGTTAAAAGCTGTGAATTAAAAATTATGCATTCAAGACTGTTTATTGTTAATTTGGGAAGGCACCCTATTCCCAAAGTGAAAATTCGGCTTCATCGTAGACATTTTTAGGTGGTTAGCTTGAGAAGATTGTGACTTAATGTAGAGGGAGAAAGTTGAATGGATGATACTGAGAAGTAATGATGGATATGGTAGTTGAAACACAGAGATTGGAAGCTGTGGACTAAGGTGGTAGGTCTGAGAGTTAGTAGAGGGCCATTTCAGTAGAACCTAGCTTATTGCAGTCTTTGGCCTTTGCTTTGTGTTGTGAAGTAAACACAGTTCGATTTGTCTAAGACAAGCTAAGAGGCTTTGGAGAAGTCCTTTAGAGAGGTGATGGTACTGTTTCAGTGTAGGTGGTAACAGTTAGATGGTAATAAGTGGTTGCATTCTGAATGTTTTTGAGGATAGCATAGGGCTGGAGCTTGGATTCAATCTGGGGTATGTGAGAGAGGAGTGGAGAATGGTACCATGGGTTTAGATCCAAGTCTGTCAATAGATGGAATGGCCTTTCTGGTTTTTTTTTTTTTTTTTTTTTTTGGGGGGGGGGTTTGAGATTAGGTCTGTTTTTGCCCATGGAACCACAGGCTCGCGTTGCCCGGGGTACCACAAACTCAAGCAACCCCCAGCTTCAGCTACCCAGGTAACTGGGATTACAGGTGTGCGCCACCATGCCCAGCTATTTTTTTGGGACCAGGTCTTGCTACGTTGCCCCAGAGGAACTCGAACCAGAATCCCTGGCCCTGGCTTCCTAGGCTGCCACCTACAGGCATGCGCCACCATGCCTGGCAGGAATGGCCTTTCTGAAGATGGGTTAATATTAGAAAAGTAGGAAGAGACATTTTTAAGTGGCAACGTGGCATAGACAGTTGGACAAAAGAATCCAGAATTCTGGACTGGGATGCAAATTTTGGAAATTGAAAGACTATGAATTAGTACTTTGTATTTCATCCTTGCATGTAATCATGTAATTATATGCAAATGTTACTTGTTAAGAATTTGATCATGCTACTACTTGTCCAAAATCTTCATTTTCACTTGGAATTAGTATCTTATGTGATTTCCCAGCATACTGTGTTTTCTCAGTCATGGTTTCTGTTCATTACACTGCAATTGCTTGGTTATCTTGCTGCAATAAAGTTTTTGAGATCTGGAACCTATCATGTTGCATATCTACTGCCCAATACAGAGGTGCTCATGTAGATCAATTAATATGAATTGAAACCTAATCACAAGGACTAGAATAATGAAATATTGCTAAATTTGAGTTTTTAAGAATATGTATCTTACACAAAAGCTAGAAAGTGATCTTTTCTAGTTTTACACAAAACTTTTGTTGCAAATAGAAAAAAAAGCATTCGACCCCTTTTTTCCTGAAACAGTTACTTATGGGGAGACAAGGTATAAGAGGTTTACAGTGGAAATTAAATGATAACCATGCAACTTTTTAAAGGACTCCAAGGCATACATAAAATAAGTGTTGAAAAGGTAAAATGAAAGTGCTGTGTTTTTCCATTTAACATGGATTCTTCCTTATTTATCCTTAGTTATAATGATGCATTTGGGTGAGTAGGAAGGAACATTCTTCTGATCTTTAAAAGATTTTGGCAGATTGCACACAGGAATGATTAATTTATTAAATACACACAGCTGGTGCAGTCCCTCTGACCTCTTGCAGAACAAAATAGCACTAGTAAAGGCTTAATAACATCGAAGGAACTATTGTCATTATTTACAAAAATAAACAACAATAAGGAGAGGTACCCTAAATATAGGTGGAGAGTTAAAAAATCTGAGGATTGGAAAATATGTAAGTCATATGTGCTAGAACTTGTTACCAAGAAAAGAACCCTTAATCTTGGGTAATCCAATGTGGTAGAGGAATTTTCCCTCAGCCTTTTCTTAAAAGGGAAATATTATGTGGATGTTACTTTTTATATAGGTTAAAAACTGCACAGATTTGATAGGAGTTGAGATGGGGAAAGATGGCACTTAAGATCACTGAGAACAAACACAGTTTGGAGACCAGTAATCAACCTGATTTCCCGATTTGAGAATGAAGGCCTTCATAGATAAGTGAGTTGACTTAATTTACAATCTAGTAGTGCTCATTAGTAGCAAAGCCAGATCTGGATTTTAGGTTTCTTGACTTCCAATGCAATCCAATGCAAATATCATTTAAACTTAAGATTATCTTAATATTGAATATACCTTGCATTAGCCTTTATTTAAAATGGTAGGAAATGTTAAGTTAAAGCTATTTTTCCTTTTGATTTCATGAGAGAAATTGAAAATCAATATCCAAAAATACACAATTTTCACTTTGCTTGAGGTTTTCTTTAATGTTGACTATATTAGTCAGACCTTTCATACACCTTCACCTGCAGCTGTGGCATCTCCACCCTGGTGTTTCTGGTCTAAAGTACTTGATCTCTGTACTTGAAACCAGCTTCATAAGTTCTTGGCTAAGGAGTTCCTGAAGAACTATCCTAGCCTGGAGATCCCCTAGTAGTCTTCAGTCTCGTAGATACAACAGGTGTGGGGGGGGGGTATTAGCTTATAGTAGAAAACTTCCTTACAAAGTTTGTCATATGTGGCTTTTGTCAAGCAAGACTTAGGTGAATTTGTCCTGTACTTTGCCTTCCAACCACTGCTTTTTGGCTTTATGGTCCAGGCTTGTTCACTGGGTCTTTATCTCGCTTGACTAACTTTCTGGCAACTTTCTTGTCATCTTTGGGTGACATAGAAAAGCTCAGAGAATAGCTGCTATCACAGCAGCCTCACCAAGATTTAGGACCAAAAGGGCTGGTTTTGTTTGAGTTTTCTTTGTATACTTGGACAGTGGACTCAGGGACTGTGTATTTTTTTGTAAGTTAAAGACTAGACAGAGGCAGCACATATGCAGTGGTTGCTCAGTCATGAACATAGAACCCCAGAACATGATGGTGCGGATCGAGTATCTAGTCACTAAACCTGTTCTTGAGCTATTGGACCAGATCCTGGTCCAAGTGTGACTTTGTGTCCTAAAAGAACTGCATGATGTGTTGGCTGCAGATTTATCCTGTGAAGGAATATGATATTGGTGGGAACTTAAGGGACGGCCACAATTTGTAGCAACTGACTACCACTGCTACAGTTTTTATTTTTTGCATTTTCTTAACTGTACTGATGAAGTTGAGAGCAATCGCTTCCCTTTTCACTGGTTGCCCTTGAGACTTTCTCTTTCATGTAATAAGATAACTTCTGAAATAATTTCTACTTCTTGGCAGAGACTTTGGGACTTAATGAAACTTGAAAGATGAGTAAAACATGACTGTGGACTTTATAGTCAAAGAAATTAAGAGTGGAGGTGTAGGTGGGTGAATATAGTGTCTGGGCTAAGGGACCACCTGGCCTGGCAGAAAAAAATTACCTGTTGAAGTAGACCTCTCTTTGTGCAGAGGCCTGACAGAGATGATAGTATCTCTAGAGATGTGGTTAATGCAAAGTTCCCACCTTTCCTCAGATCCACCTTCTTTTAGTTTCCCACCTTTCTCTTCTCCAAAAAAAAAAAAAAAAAGGTATTTCTTTCTAAACACATTCATGAATAATAGGACCAAGTTCTACTCCCTAGAACCTGTGAGCAATGTGACCTATTGAAAAAAGGTCTTGCAGAGATGGCTAAGAATCTTAACTTGGGCTGATTATCTTGGGTTTTTCAGGAGGACCCTAAATCCAATCACAGATGGAAAGGAGAGTTGATACACAGAAGATGTGAAAGTGGAGACAGATTAGAGTTATGTGGTGACAAGCCAAGGAATGGGGACAGCCTTCAGAAGCTAGAGGAACCTGAGGAACTGATTCACCCCCACATGGCCCAGCAGACACCTTGTTCCTGGGACAGCTGTACTAACTTACCACAAACTTGGTGACTTAGAATTAGAGAAAGGTATTCTCTCCTCACCAAGAGGTTAAATGTCCTCCCTTGGATTGCTTCAGGGCAGGCTTTTCCTTATCGCTAAGGCTTCTGGTGGTGGCTGGCAATCTTTGGCATCCCTTGACCTTGCATTTGCTTCACTCCTTTTATTGTCTACCTCTTATTGTCACATGGCCACATCCTCTCTGTGTGACTGTGCCCAAATTTCCCTCTTATGAGGATATTAGTCATTGAATTAGGACCTGCCTTAATCCAATATGGATGAATTTCATTTGATTACTTCTGCAAAGACCCTATTTTCGTAAAGGTCGCATTCACAGGTAGAGAGGGTTAGAACTTGAACATGTTTTTGGAGAATGCTGCGCAACCCACCAGCAGAGGGTGTGACTAGTGCTGCAGTGGTAGCAAGGAGATTAACTGGGAGTTTGTTGTTCTGTAGCAAAAGATGACAGACGTTGGATTCAGGATATATTTGGTGGCTAGAACTGACAAAATTTGCTGAAGATTATGAGGGAGAGAGGGAAATTAAGGACAACTTTTCGAATTTCATGTATACACAGTTGTTAATCCTTGATAGTGAGGATGATAAATGTATAATGGTGACCTGGAATACATTTAAGTGGTTGAAGATTTTGTAGGCATTCCTCAACAGGTTATTTTTGATATTTATAAATGGAATATATTCACTAATATGTTCTGTTCACTGTTTTACAGCTTATGTGCAAATCCCTTGTCCAAGTGTTGGCATTGTAGTTTACTGTGTTCAGTTGGTTAATTTAGCTGAAGGGTGCTAGCTGTATTTGGAGTTGTGAGTAGGTAGCAGATATATGTAAAATTTGTTGAAATAATACCTAGGACTGTGATAGTCTACAGAGTTCATCTTCGTGGTTTTCAAGCCCTTTTTCACTGCTAAGAACTTTTCTTGAAGACAATTAAATAAACAGCGAGGTTTGTTTGACTTCAAAGTGAAGCGCCCTCACTGGCACATTTTCCTGATGTTCCGATTATTGAACTGCGGCCAAACCAGTGCTCTAGCACGAAAACTGCTTTGTGTATCTTTGGTTGTTTGATTTCCAGATTCAGTGCTGTTGATACTTCGGTATTCTGGGACCTTTGCCATTAACTTTTTTTTTTTTTTAAATGCCATATTGTACCTACCAATCTTTTCCGAACTCTGCTAACAAGAATTGCCTGATCCTAGATAAATCTTCATGATTAAGCTTAACTGCAAACTTAATACACTCACGTGTTGTATTGCAAATATACTTACAATACTGAGCTTAAGTAGTATGCTACATAATTATTAGTTTTTTTTTTTAAATACTGTAACGCCAAAGAAAATTTGACCTGTTTAGATCAGATCAGTTGTGTTGTTGACTGTCCTCCCAAAATGCATGTGTACCCATATCCTCAGAATGAGACTTTAGGTTACCATTGCAGATGTAATTAGTTGATGAGATCCTAATGGATATTCTTACGAGACAGGCAATACAAAGAAAGAGGTGAAGATTGGGGCCGGACACGGTGGCTCGTACCTGTAAGCTTCAGCCTATGAAGTGGCTGGGGCTAAGGATCGCGGTTCCAGTGCCACCTGGGGCCCGTAGCGAGACCTAGTCCCAAAAAATAGCTGGGCGTGGTGGCGTGCGCCTGTAATCCCAGCTACCTGGGAAGCTGAGGCTGGGGATTGTTTGAATCTGTGGTACCCTGGGCAGCATGAGCCTGCAGTTCCATGGGCAAAAATAGTGAGACCTAGTCTCAAAAAAAAAAAAAGAGAGGTAAAGATTGATATTATCTTGCCACAAACCAGGAAATGTGAAGGATTGTCTTTAACTTGAAGCTAGGAGAGAGGCACAGGACAGCTTCTCCTTCAGTGTTTCCAGAAGGAACCAATTGCACTGACACCTTGATTTTGGACATTTAGACTCTAGAACTGTGACAAAATAATTTCTGTTGGTTTAAGCTACCCAATTTGTGGTGATTTGTCATGGCAGCCCAGGGCAACTAGCGTACACTTTTCTAAGCAACTAATGCAGACCAGTTTTCAATCAAAGCGGACCCTTTGCTGCTCTCAGAGTCACTCTGACTTGTTTTTCAAGCTGCTGTTCAGAGTTGCTCTTTTTGAGAACTGGCTGTCATTATGGTATCTGCAAGAAGTGTACTGACACCACACAGCCTACCTCTCCCCCGCCCCCCATTGGGACAGGAAGCATACTCACTTCATTTTCTCTTTTATATTAGAAGAAGAACAGGAAGCTAGGCATCTCAGAAGTTCTAGAAATTCTCATGGGGTAGAATAGCAATTTATGTCCAGTTAGGATGAAATTTCAACTTGCATATAACTGCTTGAGTCAGGGATATTTTAACAATGCTAGCGACCAATCAGTCTGATGCTTTAACATAATACAAGTTTCTTTTGTTCCCATGATCAACTCTGATGTCTTCTGGTCACACAGCTCCTTCCAAGTGATTCAGGAACCTAGGTTCCTTCTCCTTCCACCTCTCCAAGAGTATTCCTAGACCATCTTCATCCAGTGGGTCACAGTAAGAAGCCCCTAAAGACCACCTGGACTGCTGTCTAGGCAGATAGACATGGCATACATGTGCATTTGCACACATTTTGTTGGGTAGAACCAGTTGCCTGACCAAGCCAATTAATTCCAACAAATACTGAGGATAATAATTGTCTGTCCAGGAAGCGGAACAGGATTGTTGAACATCCAATCAGTCTCTAGCAGAACTATGTATGATATGTGCCAGTATGTGCAAAAAAGTATTTTGTTGCATTCATATTAAGAAATCATTTTAATACATTTTATACCTGTGAAGCTTTTGTCATATTTTGGATTTGGGATTTAGATTTTCCAGTATGTATTCTAAGACACTCCTCACATTCCTCTTTGTTGTTTGACATAATGACATGTCACTGTACTGAAATCAAAACTTCTCTTTAATAATTTAGGATTCCCACACAGTATAATATGTTGTTTTCATATATCACAGTGAAAATTAGCTGACTTTCAAGTTTCTGGTAGAGCATTTCATAGTCCCTGGAAATTTGTATTTGTGCTCAAAAATTCATGTTCTGGTCACTTTCTTTGTAGTCTGGAGAATGAGCTAGCAAATAATCCTTTCTTACTCTCAACAATTTTTGACACAGATTTTACTCTATTTCCAGGGACACTGAAACGATAAATGAATATTATTCTTGTTGTAAACACAAGCCTCTCATTTGTCTCTTCCCTGATTCGTTCTCACATCATCTCCCTGAGCTCATCCTCCTCTCATATGCACTTTGAATGTTTATACATGTAGCTGTTTATTATCCTAATATACTTTGATGAAAATAGGGCCAGGCTATTTTTAAAAAATTAATACGTACTATAATTCAGCTGAGTGACTTTGATCTGCCCTTTCCTCCCCTAAAAAATTAAATCCCCTTATGTTTCTAGAAAAGAAATGAACTCTTTCACTGATAATTCTAGGTAAATATTTTCTTCACTAATATAAAGTTAAAGGCCACTAGAGGCTAGACACTTTATTTTCTCTTTTAGTCCTTAGATTGAGCCACTCATTTTCTCTTCTAACCCTTAGATTATCTAACTTTCACAAGTTTCTGTGTATTCGAGGAAATGGCAGGAATATTTTGGCCTACATATAGAAACATTTGTTCATATAAAAAATATTTATTAGCTCTTAGTCTATTCTAGACTCTGGAATTGAACATATGAAGAGACCTAGTAGACCATGTACGGCACAAGCCAAGGGATGAGGTTAGTTGAGGGACTTTGAAGGCCTACGAATACTGGAATCCTGGGGCTCTAGTACCCTTTGAAAAAGAGATGTACTTGTGAATAGATGATTCTATCACCAAGGTATTAAATCATTCCCTAGTTATGGATGACTTATTAAATATGCTTGTATTATGATTATAGAAATAAATTCAGTTAAGATTAATAAAGTGTACTATATACTCAGCACTGTTTTAGCTACATTAAATGAATTGCTTTATTTTACTCCATTAATCCTCTCAATAAATATAGATTGAGCACTAGCATATTACAGGCATGAGTCTAGGCAACAGCAGATAGCAGTGAAGAAAAATGCTTTCCTGATAGCAAACACCATGAAACTCATGATAGTCACTTGAACTTTTTTTTTTTAATCATAGTTGTTTGGAAATGCTTTATAAATTATTTTTGTTATCTGTTCTTACTGCTTGCTCCTAATCATAATGACTATGGCAGAGTAACTTCCCCTCTAACTTTTTCCATTTGTTGAAAAGCTTTTCTTTTGGCTGGCATGGGAGCAGAGAGGAAAAACAAGTATAGTGTAGTGCTAGACAAAATTAGGATACTAATTGTGTGCAAATAAATTTTCACCAGAAAAATTGTAATATTTTAGTTTATTTTTTTCGTTTGTTTTCTCTTATTTAAAAGATAGTAATGTCCAAAGGCTTACTAAAGTTCAATTACTGATACCAGCAATGTGAAATCTTTCATAAGTAGTGGAAGTGGATTCACTTTCATTAACAATATGGTTTAATGTGCTTTTTTTTTTTTTCCCCACATGTTCTTAGGATCTTTGGAAAGGTTGCTCATTCCTTTGAGGAGATGTTCAGTGTGGAAATATGCTTGTTTTTTGCTTGTTTTGATTTATAGCTGATTTAGATTTGTTGGGTAGAAAGAATTGGTAGTGTTTGTAAGGATAAGGAATTGTGAAAAAAATAAGTTACTCACTTTGATTTAGCAATTAATAGAATGAAAATTAGGAAATATTTCTAAAGAAATGGATAAACAAAGGATAGCTAGTAGAAATATGAAGATCAACAATTTAGAAAAGTATGTATGATATAATTTGAAGAGGATAAAGTGGTATCTAAAATGATGTGTATATTGTGATTGCAAGTATTGTAAACAATTTTGAAATAAAAATTTAAATATTTCATCAGAATGTTTATAATAGTTCAAAAACTAGGATTATGATTATTTTTGTTGACATTTGCTCCTTTTTAAAAAATCTTTTGATGCAGTGGGTGTAATTAAAGTTTTAATAGAAAATTAGTAAAAACTGGGTTTGTGTGATTCTGGGAAGGTTTAAAAAATGAAACTCCTGAATCTCCCTAAAGGCATATGTAGGAATGGGCTAATTATGGGAGATTTTATAAAAGTTTTTTAGAGAGCTCCAGCAAATTGAGGGGTAGTCATCTGTTTGGAATGGGTGAGGTTTAGACATTTCTGAGGTGATGTTCACAGATAGTTTGTTAAGGTCAGTTTTTAAGTTGCTGAGACCAGATTCCCTAGACCAACCTCGTAGGGAGAGGGGAAATTATGTTTTAAGAAATGGTTTTGCTCTTAAAATCTTTGATTTTGTTTATAAAAGCCAATTTAAAACATCAGTATGTATCATAAACACGCACTAACCTTTGCAGTGAAAATCACTGTGGAGAAGAATTTTGGACAGAGCTGACTCTTGATCAGTTATGTCACCCCATGACATCTTGACTGAAGTCTGTTCTTCACTGTAAAGGAAATGAAAACTATGTTTAAACAATGTTTTTAAACTATGTTTTAGAAGAAAGAAATAATCATCGGGATTATACAAGAATCTTTCAAACTTTATTTAGAATTGTTATTTTGGTCCTTAGGGATGTATGCGGGCCTCACTGAAGCAACAGGACACCTTTGTAACAAAGTTTCTCAGTGATAACTTAATTCAGCTGGAGCAGATTTCCACACACATCTGCCATAAAAACAGTTTTGAGCTAAAGGAGTTAGTGAGTTCTTTAGAGAGCAGTAAGTAAGTGAGAGTTTTTACACTAGACTTCAGGATTCTCAGATTTTCGATTTAGTCGTTCTTGAAGCCACTAAAATTTCATGGTCTATGTAGTCATTTCACTTTTCTGACGTTCAGATTTGAATCCACCTACCGTGCGCTCTGCCCAGCTTCTTGATTTCAGTAATGCTCAGCTGTTTCTCCTCACTCAGGGTGTTGTACGCTTTCATGCATGCGCCTTGTGACATTATTCTTTGGGAGTGGTAAAGCCACGAAAGCAAAGCCAGCTGGAAAGGCAGGTGATGAAAATTCCCAAGTCTACCAAAGGGATGTTTTTTAGCCAAAAGTAGATGTTGTAATTTAAGAATGTTGAATGTGACAGAAACTTAACATTTCCATGAACCTGAACAAGCCTGCCATCCATTACAATGAAAATGACAACAAAAAGTTGTGAAGCTGTTGCAAGGGTTGTTTTTTTTAGCCCAGGGGAAATTTATTCACATGAGAAAGAAAACACAACAGATTGTTGAAAGAGGTTCTTAAGGTATGGTCTGCGGTGACCCACAGGAATCACAAGACTGCCACCATCTCTGGGAAGCGACAGATGGCAGACATTGAACTGATAGGTGAAGGCTGATGATGAAAATTTTCAAATGTGTTTTCTTTGCCAAATATCAAGTGAATAGGGGTGGGGCTATGTCAGCTAACCAAGCAATAGCCCCTGGACATGAGCTGAAAAAGCCCATTCGGGGAAAGAGTTATATGAAGCTAAATTATAATGAAATCCACATTTAAATAAAGGAAGAGATGTGAGCAGCAGGTATTCAGATACCAAGGAGTCATTTCGGTCTATGAATGGAATGGAGGGACCTTAAAGATGCCTGAGGAATGAATCTAGTTCCTTGTAAAGCAGGTGGGGGAAGGAAGGGAGCAAGAAAGGAGGAGAATGTAAAAGACAGCACCTGTTCTCTAGTTTATTTACAGCTGCCTTTTCATTGTCTCCCCAACTTGATTCACTTGCTTCTTCAGTTGAGGTTAAGCTGCCAGTTGCTGATGATCCACAGATCATTGTTAACCAAGCACTGCAGTAATGCAGTGGGTCCCCCCCTTTTGCTCCCCAGACCCACAGCATCAGTGAAATCTCTGTGTCCCGCCCAGAATGACTGAATCAGAAATTCTGGGGAGTGGGGCCCTGCACCCTGCTTTTAGCAAGCATTCGGGGTGATTTTGGTTTGTGCTAAAAGTTTGAAAACCTCAGCTGTGGCTTTCACTCAACCTTTCAATACTTTGTTATCACTAGCTACATATTGCACCCGATGTACAGCATAGTGATACTCTTCATTAACTTTTACTTTTTCATTTCTTAATTTCATGGCTAATCTTACTATATAATGTAAAGTGAGTCTGTCAGACTTTTCCCTCTGTTAGCTTGTATAACTGGCATCTGGGATACTGTTTCTTCCCCATGGTTGTGCGGTTCAATGAGTGTGCGCATGTATGGGTGTGCACACCAGGGCCTTGGAGAGAGGGGATAAAGGGGCGAAGAGATAGCGCATGCTCACTTGCACCAGCGAACTTAGAGAGAGACTGAAGATTCCTGGGGGGCTGGGGGGCTTGCTGCCTCTCGGTGCCCTGCCCGGTGTGCTGTGTGGCTGCTAAAACCAATAAAGAACCTACACAGATTGGTGAGCCGAATGCTTGCAATTGGCCATGGGGATTGGCTACATTACAAATGTATAATAGAGTTTCCCTCGGTGGATTTTTTTTTTTCATTCCTTTTAAATGACTTTGATCCTTTTATTTTCACAGCCTTTAAGATTAGGGTAGCTCACATTTTTGAGATACTGTTTATTGAATATTTTAAGGGAAATTATAAATGCCAGTGGCATTTAATAATTTAGAAATTAGAGTCAGGTTCAGGCTATGCCATTTCTCCAGGATAAGGATCTACAGTAATTTGGGAGATATAAATAAATCTCATAAATTGAGTAGCTGTCAGTAAGAAGCAAAATTTACCGGGCAGTTGACGTTATATTTTTTTGATCTGATGCGTAAATTAACTTGCCCAAAACCTATTTAGCAGCTGGTTGTCATTTCCATTAGCTAAAAGCAGCTAGTCTTAAATCTGTTCCAAAGTTCCTGCCAGCATACCTTGCTCTGCTTGTATAGCCTTTCTGCTCTGAGATGGAATTCCCAGGTGCCAGTTCAACACTCAGGTCTTTAGACCTTATTATGGGGTTGTTTAAATCCTCTGCCAGTTCTTGAAGTGACCCTGCACAGATAATTTAATTCAGCCTTTTTGTCACTAGAGGTGGTCAAGAAGGATTTAAGGATTTATGTGCAATAAGAAACATGCTTTAGAGTTTTCTCAATCTGAGCTCTAAAGGTAGAAGAGGGAAGACTTCAGTATTTTCACTCATTCCTGACCATTTTAGTTCCAGGGACATCAAAAATTCTTCATTTTTATATTGTGAATAAACTGTCTTTTTGCTGCCATTGTTATCATACATTGATATCACAATATCATACAATAGAAATTGTGGCTGCTTATTGTGTCATTTTTGGTTATTAGAATGAAGCCCTGTAAATTACTTTTTAGATGACTTTAGGAAATTAAAGTTTTACTGTGTTCAGGTACCAAGAACTGAATGAAACCAACATAGTAAAGTTTCATTAGTTATTGGCACCTATTTTGCAACCATACAAATACAGAACGATTCCTCATCAGTTCTAGCAGGTAGAGAATGGGGAGCCCTTGGCATCATCTTCGGAAGCTTTTTAATAGTGAACAAGGGAAAGCAGCTGTCTAGGAAACAGCTATTCCAGCTTCCCCCAGGGTGATGCAGCCTTTTTATCCCCTCCTAAAACCAAGCGAGACCACTTACAGATGAGCACACCCACTGGACCAGGCATATACTATAGTCACGGGGAGGGCTTGACACCACAGGTGCCCGTCATAGAGGTCAGTGTCAGAAAGGTGTGAAAAACCCTGATAGCTCATTTACCCTGCATCCCGAGCATTATATGTCTACTCTCTCCTAGTTCCTTGGAGTTGGATAGTTGGTGTCCAGTATCATGAAATTTGCCAGCAGGCTATCCTAGGGCCAGCAAATTTCTGGGCTTGACCGGAGCTAGTGGGTCTGCTGCTAGTGTAAGTGTTGAAAGTAGACTCAGTTTCTTGCTGGCTGTTGGCAGGTAGTGTCAGCTCCTCACATTGTTGGCTTTCTCATAGGGTTCCAGGAGAGTCCTCTTGACACAGCAGCTGGTTTCTCCGGAGGTCATGATCCTCGAGAGAACAAGGAGAGTTATGACCTGCTTTTGGAAGTCACAGGCGCAGTCCCTCCTACCACACATTTTGTTTGTCAGCGGCAGGTCACTAAGCATAGTTCACATGCAAGGGGTACAGTGCTAGGCACCACCTTTGAAGGGAAGATGTAAAAGAGTTTGCGGATGTATTTTTAAACTCCTGCAACAATGAACTCTAGGATATATGTAGCAATAATGTGTAATCAGTAACAACCAGATTTGCATACTTATTTCTATAATGTTTCATCGGTCATCTCATTAAAACCTCTGTGGTCTTCCGCAGCGAATATGTCGTAGAAAGTTCTCATGTTCTCCAGAATTGGAAATTTTAAAAAGGACAGGGGAGTGATGGGACTCTTAAGTACATACGTCTTTACAACCAGAATCTAACAAGAGTAATGATGGAGACAACCCAGCCAGCCAGGCAGGGAGCTGGAAGCTGAATTGCCTTAGGGAATATTAAAAATGTACAATAGCAGAAGAGTAGAAATGCTGCTTTGTGGGCCCTGTGACAGTGTATTTATTGTCAGCTTATTCTTTTGAAAGTGCAGTCTACTCCCAATATTCTGACTGCCCCTAATAGTAAGTCCTTATGAACTAACATAACATGCATATTATATATATACTAATTCCGTTTTATGATCTTATGTAAGCTAGTTGGTATTAAAGAATCACACATTGTACAACAGGTTGTAGTTATTAGTTTCCCTTAAATAAGTGGTTCTTTTCTAATCAGGTCTCCTAATTTATTTAGTAAAATTGCCTGTGGGTAGATAAAAGTATATTTCAATTTCAAGAGTTTCTTGTTAAAATTCTAAGTTAATGGAATCCAAATTAGTGATGGTTTACTATATTCTTTTTTGTTTCTCAAAGTTAAGATTCTTTATCGCTGGAGTGACATTTAAGTCTAGAGTTTGAATTTGAGAACAGAGGGGGGAAACCAGCAAAAATTCAGATTCTAATTTTGAAAGATGGAGGGATTTGTGTAAGGATTCACAAGGATCTCTGTGTTCATTCAGTTGGTGTTTATATAGGGATGGTTGAAACACAGATTGCTGGGAGGCACCCTCAAGTGATGCCATTTCGGTAGTTCTGGGATGAAACCTGAGAATTTACGTTTCTATCAAGTTTTAGTCATTCTGGTGCTATTGGTCCTGAGGCCACACTTTTGCAACCACTGTGTCTGAAGCAGTTGTTACAACAATCTGTCCTGCTTTTAGTTTAGTCAAAAAAGGAGGTCATTTTAGAATTGTCAGTCAGGATTTTTCAGAGTAGCTCTACCCAGTTGTCTTAGTTTTGTATCTATGTTAACTTTGATGTTTTATATTTGTGCTTGGTTGAGAGAGATTGATGAACTGGCTCTGTAAAAAACAGTAGTTGGGTTTTTAATGGATTGAAAACAATGTTACTCTTAAAAGATTAGGGAAAATGAAAGCATGTCTGCCTTCTACTTCTATTGACTATCATAAGTATATTTTAGTTAGTGCAGTGAAGCAAGAAAAAGAAATGAGGTACCCAGACTGCTGTGGAAAAATGTAGAACCATCACTCTCAAAGGAGATCTCATGCTACCTGATTTCAGGACTGACTATAAAAACTCAGCAAGATCATGTGATATTGGTGGAAGGTAAACTAATAGAGGAGTGAAATGGGAATATTCAAGAGACTGACTGGACCCAGCTATGACCAGTAAAGTTTTGATACAGATGTCTAAAGAAATTCAATGAGAATTACCAATTTTCATTTGTTGAATGATAGCCACTTATCAACTAACCTCCCAGACATCTGCTTATTTCTTATAGAAATTTTAATTTGAAGTTGATCATAGACCTAAAACTAGTAATTAAAACAGTGAATTTGGAAGATAACATAGAAGAAAATCTTAATGTTCTTAAGTGTGTCAAAGTTCTTAAATACAGCACAAAAGGATAAAATCAAATAATTGGTCTTCATTAAAATGGAAAGTTGGTTCCCAAAGTTCTGTCAAGAAAGTGATATAGGTAGCTAGACTGGGAGAACATATTTGCAGGTCATAATAGCTGACAAGGGCTAGTATTTAGACTGTATGAACAACTCAATGTAACTGAAATTGGACAAAGTATTTTAATGAGTAATCTCAGCAAAGGTGTATGAATCACAAACTCAAGAGGTTATCAGCTTTGTTAGTCACTAGGGGAAAGCAGGTTAAATATAATGAAATACCACGACTGTATATATATTCTAGAATGGCAAAAGTATTGAGAGGCAGAACTCTTTTGCCCTGTTCTGTACATTTACCCAAGAAAAATAAATGCATAGATCCAGACAAGAAAAATAAATGCACAGGTCCACACAAGAACTTGTACACTGATTTTCTTAGTCAAAATAGGCAAAAGAGACAGAGACAGAACCAAAGGGAATAGTCCCTTGTCTATCAGCAGATGAGTTGTTTAAAACAAAATTGATGTATTTATTAAACAATGGAACATTACTCAATACTATCAAGGAGCAAACTGTTAACATACTCAATAACCTAGATGAAAAGTGACAAAGCAGATCAGTGAAAATATATGAACATGATTGACAAAAGGGGAAGACAAATTAGAAATCTGAGTTCTTGAATATAAGGAATACATTCGTTAGGAAATAAAATGATTTTGTGCAATGATTTGACTGTTGTAAGTTTTTTACATTTATGGCTACAGAGCACCCAGATCTTTGGTTAGTGGTTGCTGAAATGCAGCTGCAGGCTTTGGTTACCAGAATTACAGATACATAGGCTATTGTAGTGAACAGAATCCAAGTAATTATGGCAAAAGTAGTCCTTGGACCACATTTTGAAAGACCCAGCTTGAAGCAAGTTGGTGCAGAAAACATTTTCTTGACATCCCCAGCAACTAGCGTAACCCTAGCTTATAGTGAATACTTTAAACTGTTTTATTCCCTCTTTAAACAGCAACTGCACTGCATCAAATAAATAAGAGTTGTCAGTTTTGTGTGGGAGAAGAGTTCTGAAACTCAGATGGTGGTGTGATTCCTTAGCATAGTGCTGTCATGTTCTACAAGTAGGCCGTGACCACCTTAGAGCCAGTATCTGTTTTTAAAATAAATGTGTATAGATCACCTTATGTACCATGTGTCAAGTGAGTTAGGAGCAAGAGAGAATTATATTTTATCACTGTCTGTTGTAATCAGGTCTCTAAATCACCTTGAAATATTTGCCCTCATGTCTTTTTTTTTTTTGTTCATGGTCTGTACGAAATTAGAGAAACATTTTGAAAGTTACAACAACCAATCCAACTTTAAACTGGCTGGCATCATTTGCTTCGATGTTGTCAATCTTTATTAAAGTATAAGACAACTGGAATTCTAAATCAAGAAGTTTGAAAACAGGGAGAGTTGAAATAATTCCTTATATCATCAAGTAAGGACACAAAGGAGGGTGCCCCTGCTTGATTGCCCAGATATATACCGCCCACACCTCTCTGTGTTCCCGAGACAAGTTGGTACACAGCCAAGATCTGTGGAGTCCTGAGGTGTGTCTGATCTGGAACACTCAGGGAGGGAACAGACAACAAGGATATTGAAATTCAGTCAAAGCCATACAAGAGGGATTTGATTCAGACTGGGTTTGCTCAGAACTTTCCAAGGACAAACTGATCTTACCAGTAGGATCCAGGACTCTTGAATGTTTTTCTGACTAGGGAATAAAAGGCCAGTCTCTGCTGATGTCATTATATATATATTATATAATATATATATATTTTTTATATATATAGTTTGTGTGTGTGTATATGTGTATATATATAAATCGATCTATCTCCTCCAGCCTTAGTCCAGTCTAACTGGTAATTTGCTCTGGTACTTTCTCCAGAATTTATGTGGACTTGGCAACATTGAAGAGCTATTCCTTATGTACCCCTGTTGTCTTTCTCTTCAATTTCACTATTCACAGATCTGATTAAATGTGACAAATTAACAAATGACCCTGAAGTCACCCTCCCATGTGCTTGAACAAAATACTGTCTCTTAACATTCACTAGCCTCTTTGTAAGTGTGTGTATGTGTGCCCATGTATTTAGATCAGATGTCCTATTAAAGAGTGATGCTATAGTCATGAAAGTTGGATTTTGGAAATCCAGTTGCCTGTTGTCATTCTTTTCTAGTCTTGTGTTTACCTTTCATTTTTCCTCTGAGTCTTTTCTTCTTTACCTCCCTTCCATGGAGTCTGTCATGTAGAAAAGAACTCTGAGATTGCACATCTTTCTGGGAGTAAATGAACTTGTGCAGTATGGGACAGATAAATGACCGGGGTCAGAGCTGTCCTTGGCAGCCTTTGGCAAGTATATTTTGCGTAGTCTCCTGGGCTTCCTGCATATTTGTAGGAGTATGAATGTTTGGTAGAGAGATAACTCAGTGACTTTCCCCTGACAATACAAGTCCCAGCAAAGTTGGGTGGAGTATTTTATAAAGCATTCTGATATACTGAGAGAAAAAGTAAGTAAAATTCAAACCTGCTGGTTGTTATTTGCTAGCAGTTCTGTCCAGAGGTGTTTGTTGGGAGGCTTCAAACACTCTGGAGTGTCTTGATACGTGTTTTTGGAGCTGCTGCTCTTGCTGTTTCCCTCTTCTGCAGGTATGACGTATCTACCAAAGCAACTTGTTTGTCAGTTTTTAATACTCATAAGAATGGAACTTTTCTCAAATTTGTTTTTTTCTGTTAGCCTTTGGCAACTAGGCAAACTGCCAAATAAAAGAGATAATACTTCTGGCATGGGTCCTGTTCAAGGACAAATATTTCTCATGATTTATTTCTGAGCATGGACTTCGGCACTCTTTGATATGTATTCAGTATCTGGAGCTGGGAAATGCTTCCTTGTTTGTACAAGTCCATCACAGACTGGTCAGAGTAAGTCTCCTAATCAGTTGCTAGGTCTTGTCTGAAAGTATTTCTAATAAATTTGTTTCCATCGAGAAATGAAGACTTGTTTTCAACTCTTTGAGTTCCTGTGTCTCTCTTCCTCTGTGTTCCCCTCCATGAGTCCCAAGTACCACAGCATCCTTCGTAGACTGGTGTTAAGCTCATCTTTGAGGATGTAACCAATGGTTATAGAGTAATGTTTTCTGATTAGAAAAGTCATTCCTTGTCTTGATGTTGTCTTAATAGTGAATATACACTGAATGTTGTAGAAGGACAAATGCCAGCAGTTAATGCCATTAAACACTAATTAGTTTTATTAAATACTCCATCTTGAATGCTATTTTCCTGTCTTAGTTTGTATAATTTTCTTAGTATACTTAAATTAACTCCAGTCATTCATAAAACCTTGAAATCATCTGTTTTTTAAACGTAAAATTAAGCTAAAAAGGATTTAGGAGAAAACTAAACTGAGTTATATAATAGAGCTAAAGATCTCTTTTCCTAGGGTTTAAGGGAAAAGACTCTTCTTTGCCTAACAGTAAAATAAAATGTACATGTGGAGATGGGATAGTTCGTACTCTAATTGTATTTCCAGATGTCAAGTCTCAGTGAACAATCTTATCTATAATCCTTAACTCTCTGTTGTTGAAGTAATTTATCTAGTATGCTAGCAAGTAGAAAAAAAAGCTCATTTCTTTAAGACTAAAACATTTACTCTTGTTTGTTTCAGGAAAACCTCATAGCACCAATAGTTCTGAACGGATCCAGCTCTCAGGAATGTATAATGTCCGTAAAGGCAAAATGCAGTTGCCGGTAAATCGATGGACCAGACGCCAAGTCATCCTGTGTGGGACCTACCTGATAGTGTCCTCTGTCAAAGACAGCGTGACCGGAAAGATGCATGTTCTACCGCTGATTGGGGGGAAAGTAAGTATAGTCCTAATGGGTTTCTCAGCCATTTCTGTACTCAGGGGTAGATGGTTTTGAACTCACCTGCAGTTTCCTCAGGTCCTGCTGTCTGCACCCGTGGGCATACTTATTTGGTGAGGTTGTGGGGAAATAGCTGGTCCATTCACTGGAGGCCTTGGGGGGCCTTTGCTTCCTCAGTGCACGAATTTCATCTGCTGGACTGAAAATAGAGCAACTAGAATTTCACCGTACATTTTAGACTGTAGATGAGAAGTGATGGATGAGTAGGTGTGTTCTGCTATCTTGAGCACGATTTTGTGCTGCAGCATAATGGTCCTTCTATCTGTGACCTCAGGCTCATTCAAGTGAGTTTATCAAAAGCTTGACTCTAACGTGAATCTCTGATCCCAGTAAGTTGTTTATTTGTGCTTAGTGACCATTTTTAATTTATGGCTGTTCGGAACTTTTATTCATTTCAAGTGGTTCAAGTGAAATATATTTCTGACGTTACTAGCTGCTTTTCTGTAGCCATGCTAACTGTTTTATTCCAATCCTTTACAAAATAGAAACAAATTGCTTGGGGGAAATGTAGCATTTTTTTCTTTGCCAGATTTATTTATAAACTCCAAGCGTTGGTTAGGGTATCATTATCATAATTATATGTCAGTATTTCCTGATTTTTAAATGCTGTGATAATCGTCTAATAAATGGGAAGGCAAATTTGGATGAAAAATGGGTTTTGAGAAATCAGGCACATATTAAACAAACATTTTCTTGACTCTTTTTCCCTTTGAATGGGTATGGGAAAGGAGGCAGGATGTGGAGAATATAAAAGAGAAGAAAAATAATAAACCAACTTTTGTTAAAATACACTTTTCAGTTTGGCAGATATTTGATCTGCTGGTTCTAGGGAGTAGAAATGAAGAGGTCAGACTGGGTATGAGCATGGATACATGGTTTTCTTGTTATCTGCTAAGAAGCGAGCTCACAAGTTTAAACTAGTGTGATGAGAAGTTGCCATGTCAGAGTTCTCTCCCCTCTTTGCTGTTACACGTTCTAGTCCTAAGAAAACTAATACTTGATGATTTTTAAAAATAGATTTTGGCCAGGCTGCAGAGTATATTTAGATCTAGATTAGTCATCCATTTTAAAACCATTGCTTAGCTTTTATCCGAGCATTGAAGAATTAGTGATATCTTATTACTGAAGATTTTGTCCTTTGAATGGATTGCTGGAAAATTAGTCATCATTATTATTCCTATAGGTCATCATTAAAGCCGCATACTTAATGCTTGATGCCTTGTTTGGTCAACAATCTTTCTTCTCTATGATATTAGGCATTTGCATGGGCAGTTTAAATAACTATTTATTAAAGATCCTCTGTTATTAAATACCTATTTATTAAAGATCCACTTTGCTTCTGGCGTCCCAGAAATACCAAGATGGGTAAGTCACCATCCCAGCCTTTGAATAGCTTATAATTTACTCTCAGGAGATAAGGGATGGACAGAGGACATCTGCTGTGGGAGAAGGATAGAGAAGGCGTGTAGGAGAGTAGGAGACGTCAGGGTTATGTTTGATGGGGGGAATCAGGAATTTTGTGATGAAGGAAGTACCAATTGTGGTAGAATTTGTAGGGTGAAAAAAATCTCTTGACATAGGGACTTGGTCAGAAATGTTAACTGTCTTCAGGATAGGCAGAGGCATGAAAGTGGCGGTGTGTTCAGATAAGGTCAGAAGATGCAGTTATAATTAGCATTTTCATTCAGAGCTGGAGACTTGTCCTGTTTCCCAGGCCTGTGATTGGGTGGATGTCTACCACTGAGTGAGCTGAAAGTGAATAGCTTCCTTTTCTCACAGACAGCAAACCCGGTGAAACCTGTCTTGCGCTTCTCCTTCAGAAATAGTTGAGTTATGTTGAAAAATTGAATCTTTAAAGTCTGTTGTCGGAGCTACGAAAAAATAATTCATACTTTGCAGTCGGAGTGTTCATTAATGTTTGTTCCCCTTTTCTTATTCTGTTAAAGGAAAAGCTGAGAGTCAGTGGATTTTTTTTAGTTTAGACAGAGAGAGCTAGAAATGAGTTACGCAATGGATCAGTCGTAACCTACCCACAACTGCTGTGATAATCACACTTGACACACTTGAGCATTCATGTTTTCAAATTCAGAATTCCAAACATGAAGTTAAATAAAGCTCTTAAAGTAAATTTTTATTCATTGTGCAGTCACTCTACTTATCCTTTAGAATTTAACATAGATTTCTAGATAACTTAATGTTAGTATTTATTAAATTATGACGCATAATAAATTGTGTAATTGTTAATCTGTTACCATAATAGTATCAGTATTAGTGTTTCTTCCTATGCTCCCTTTCCATCTGTCTCATTGTTACCCTCAGCCTCAGGGGTATGCACTGGCCTGGGTATCATTGTTTTCTTACTCATTTGAAATGTTTTATTGTGCAGCTATGTTTTACATGTTTTTAATCTATATGTAAATGGTGTTGTGCCATTTGGATCATCCATGATTAAATGTTTTCTCAATATTGCATGTAATAATTAGATTGTATATTGCTGGTTGTATGTTTCTGTTCTGTACAATGTTCCACTCAGTAACTATTTCAATTTTTTTCAGTAATTTACCTGTTGAGGTACATTGGGGTTACTTCTAGTTTTTTTGTTGTTATAAATAATGCTGCTGAAATAGCCTTATGTTGATATGCCTCTTGGTTTGCAAGTAGTTATTTAGGGCTGTGATTCTCAACCAGGGTCACTGTGACCGAAGGCAGTATTTGGTACCATGTGCTAGTACTTTGATTGTCCAGTGACTGACTTAGTGTAAATTATTCTTATTCACACTGTGTGTCCACTGTGGGTCAGTGGAGAGTTCTTTTTTCACTTAATCATACAGGGAGCCAACCTCAGGTTCTGTTCTCTTTTAATTATCGTGTCTGGTATGTTATGAGACCTGTGTTGCGTAGGTAGCCATTGGCTCTTGTGTATTCAAATGCCTACGTGACACACACCTCTTCTGCCTACCGTTCATTTACCAGAATTAGTCACAGAACTTCCACATGACTTGAGAGCTGTCGCAGATAGAGTGGTCATTGCCAAAATCTTACAGGGGGCTAGTGGCATTTATAGGACAGTGACTTAAAGAGTAATATTAGGTCATGCAGTGTTTGACAGTGCTTTATAATGTCTAATGAAAAACTGTTCAATCCAAAATTCCTGTAGTGACCTCCTGAAAAACACTCCTTGGATGCATTCTTAGGTGGGTCACCATGGACTGTGGGATACATGCACATATCCTTTTAAAAGACTATAGCAAATTGGTTTTCAAGGTTGTTGTAATATAAGAATATTCATTTTTTATTCTTGTTACTGTAGGGAAGTCTGTTTTTTTACATCTTCACCAAATTTTATTGAGGTATAATTGACATACAATAAACTCCACATTCTGATAGTTGTATACTCCCACAAGTAAAGTTTGATAGCCACACTCATTAAACCATCACTGCAGTTAAGATCATGATATCACCAGCCTGATATCTATCAATATGAATTCATTTATGTAACATTTTTTAAAATTACATTTTCCATTTGACATATAGAAACACAGTTGAGTTTTGCATATTGGTCTGATACCAAGCCACTTTGCCAACTTTTACTTGTTCTAACATAGTATCTGTTGATTCTTTGACTTTAAGTATGTGACTAACCATATCATTGAAATGGTGATGATTTTCTTTCTTACACATTTCTTTGTCTTACTATAATAGTTAAACTCTACTATAGTATTGTATGAAAGCACTAGATACTTATCTTGTGGATTATCTTAAAAGGCATGATATCTCATGGACATTGAAATTAAATGTCCTACAAATACTGTCAGTTTGAGTTATTTACATTCTTGGTTTGTCATGAGTTTTTATCATGAATGAATGGTGAATATGATTAAGAGCTTTCTCTCCCATTGTTGAAATGATCATATGACTTTCTTTAATCTGTTCATAGGACTAAATAACTTTATAGTTCAATAGTGTTAAGCCATCTTTTCTTTCCTGAGGTAAACCTAACTTGTTCTTTATATAGTTTTTCTATGTTACTAAATCCTGATGCAAGTTTTGTCAAGATGAATGTTCAGGATTGAGGGAGGCTTGTAAAATTTTCTTATTGTTTGATGTGTTTTATAGATTTTTGTTTTATATTATGCCTTATACAAAAGGTTGGAGTATTTTTTTTTATTTAGTGGATTAGTTTGTATCATTTCAGGTGAACTTTTTTAATAAACAAAAAAAATTCATTCAGTTTTTTGAAATATGGGATTGTGTAGGTGTTGTTTTTTTCCTTCTTTTTTTTTTTTTTTTTTTTTTTTTTTTTTTTTTTTTTTTTTTTTTTTTTTTTTTTTTTTTTTTTTTTTTTTTTTTTTTTTTTGAGACTAGGTCTCGCTGTTTTTGCCCATGGAACTGCAGGCTCACGTTGCCTGGGGTACCACAGACTCAAGCAATCCTCAGCCTCAGCTTCCCAGGTAGCTGGGATTATAGGCATGTGCCACCATGCCCAGTTATTCTTTTGGGGCTAGGTCTTGCTATGTGCCCCTGGGAGGACATGAACCGCGATCCTTGGCCCCGGCCATGGGTTCCTAGGCTGTCACCTACAGGCATGCGCCACCATGCCTGGCCATGTTTTTTTCTTCTTTATTTAGTGTTGATAATATATATATTTCTAAAAATGTTCCACAAAATTGTTTATAGTATTCTTTTTAATTTCTGCTTTATTTATGATCATGTCTCCCTCTTATTATTAATATTATCTGCCTTTCCTCTTTTTCTTCACAAAACTTACTATGGATTCAGCCTTGTTAACTGTGGATTTAGCCTTGTTAGTCTTTCCAAAGAACTGTTTTTTCTTTGTTAATGTTTTGTGTTGCATAGTTGGTTTTTGTTTAGTTAATTTATATTTTTTATTGTGTCTTC
Organism: Uropsilus gracilis; assembly: GCA_004024945.1. Classification (NCBI taxonomy): domain Eukaryota; kingdom Metazoa; phylum Chordata; class Mammalia; order Eulipotyphla; family Talpidae; genus Uropsilus; species Uropsilus gracilis. Next base: position 47,849 of record PVHY01006488.1, on the reverse strand, counting down.
ATTGTACTTTGAGTTTATTCAGTTTTTAGTTCTGATAAGAAAAAAATAAATGGGAGGGGGGAAGACAACATAAATTTTAACTCGGTCTAATTCCCATCACATTACTGCAAGCAGCATCTCAGGCTCTGAAGGACTGCAAACGTGGGCATACCAAGGATGATATGGGTTTTTTGTAATTCTTTGTCGATCTCCTTATATGGTGTAGCAAGAAATAGACCAATCATGGTCAGGAGTTAGCCAAAGTGTTTAACTTTTTTTTTAACTCTTAAAGAAAAAAGGATTCCAAAGACGTTTGTGTTTATATGGGTTACAGAAAATATTTACTTCATTAATTAAAATCTATTAAAAAAAGAAACCCCCATTTCTGGTTTTCTTGTAATTCAAATTGGTTGGTCAAACTCAGGAATTTACATGTTTCAAATAATGAAGAGGCCTGGATATAGGGAAAGATGCAAATTTGTGCAGGTTCACTGACCTAAGGTGTAGTTTAAGTGTTATATAAATGGCACTTGTTTTCTGTCTTTTATAGGTAGAAGAAGTGAAAAAGCACCAGCACTGTTTAGCATTTAGCTCTTCAGGGCCCCAAAGCCAGACTTACTACATATGTTTTGACACATTCACAGAGTATTTAAGATGGCTTCGACAAGTCTCCAAGGTAAGTATTTGCCCACGAATTCTGTTCAGCTTCTAGCTGCCAAACTGTTGCTTTCTTCTTTACTGTTTTGAAAAAAATAGATATATACTTAATTTTTCTCAGACACGATCAGAAATTTTTAAAGCTAACTTTGTAAAAGTGAATTGTGGGTGAAGAGAAACTTTCTAAAAATTGTGGCTTAAGGAACACGAAATTGAGACGATTAGAGGGACTGCCCAGGTTAGTACAATTGTAGAACTAGAAAATACCCAGAGAATTGTTGCAAATTTCCCCTTTCCGCTGTCTGTTTTTCCTTGTAAATGGTCTAATTTTGTTCACCTTTTCACCTTTTTAGCTTCTGCTGTTTGAATGGTTTAATTTCTTGTTTCCTCTTTACTATGCTGAACATTTTATAGTTCCTGATTAATGGAGATCACTGTGACCCATGAAACAACGTATGTGTTTGTGTACATGAGTATGTAGTGAAGCCAGAATAGCAGGATAAATAAATGCTGGTATTTCATGCGCTGTGTGATTTTTTAATGTTTGTATATAGAATTATGTGTAAAATGATGGGATGGGTTGCAGTACATAGTCCCTTGGTTTTGGGTGTATTTATGTAATGATGAAACCTCTTGGGGTATTACACTTGAGTTTGCTTTCATGATTTTGAAATTTTAATCCAATTTCTTCCCTTGTTAAGTATGATTCAGACTGCTATATGACATAATTGCACGTGAGTGAGTAGGGAATAATTTTGTAGAACAGTTAACAGAAAATTAGAGAATAATGTCTGAAAAGATGTTTGGAAATACTGTGTTTGAATTATGAACGCTCAGAGTGCAGTGATGATGTGATAGAGAAGAGCATTACTTTCTCCTTTTAGAGAAAAAGCAGGGGCAGACTTTGGCTTGATAGAAATTAGTAATTCTCTCAACCCAGTAGGCAAATGAAGATTTTAAATGTCTGGGGCATCAGTCCAAGAGAGAAGAGAGAAGTGACACTTCTAATTCTTACACGCAGAATTACTGTGATTTTAAAGGCAACAGATACATCTCTCTGGTTGTTTTAAAATTAATGTTGAGGCTGCAAATCAAAGGAGGTTAAATATTAAATACTATTGTTTTTATATTTGAATGATAGTTTGGGTTGAGATCACAAAGCCAACAGCCTACACTGTTTTACTCAGAATAAAAAGCCTATGATGGTTAAAGTAAAGCACATTTTTTCTGTATGGCAATACTAATTCTTTTTAAAATAAGCTTTATTTTAGAATCTATTTACATAAAAATTGCAGAGAGAATTTAGGAGTTTTTATGTAGCCCTCACCTGGCTTCCCAAATTTCTCATATTACCACAATGCAGTCTCAAAATTGAGAAGCCAGTATAAATACATTACTCTGAACTGAATTCCAGAATTTATTTGGATTCACTAGTTTCTTTCTATTAATATCATTTATATTAATATAAATGATCTATTATATATCTTCTATTAATATCTTCTATTTATATCTTCTATTATATCTTCTATTAATATCTGTCCAGGATTGCTTGTCATGTCGTCTTTGGTCTATTTGTGTTTTCTATGACCCTAACAGTTTTTGGATGTGCTGGCCAGGTATTTTATAGAATGTCCTATATGGAAATGTTTTGATCTTTTGGACCAGACACAGTGTTTATAGTCAGCTGCTTTTCATTCCTCTTGGAACAACTCAGAGGTATAGATTCTTAAACACAGATAAAGGTGTAAATAAAAGTAAACATAAATTACCAAGCTTACCATTGACCAATTGTTTTGATTAAAACAGTAATTATGAAGATTAATTATACTGAGTTTAATCATCCTGTAGTTGAAACACTCAAAATTGTTGTCACTCTTTTTTAAAGAATTTATTTTATTTATCTTTGTAATCCCTAGAGCTCTCCCCTCCCTTATCATTCCCCCCACCCCCACCCCCGGGTTGTGTACTTCAGTTTGATTTTTGGCTTGTTTTGACTTTTCCTCCTGGCCTTTTGTTTTACTTATGTCCCATATATTAGTGAAACCATTTGGATTCTGTCTTTTTCTTTCTGACTTGTTTTTGCTGATATGATTTCTTCTAGGTACATCCATGTTGTCATAAATTCATCAAATTTGTCATTTTTAATTGATGAGTATTACATTGTGTATATATACCACATCTTTTTCATCCATTCTTCTGTTTTGGGACATTTGGGTTGCTTCCTGTTAAGTCAGTCTTATAAAGCCAGCAACCATTCATAAGAAAATGTTTATCAGCTGTGTTTTTATGGCCTGGGATACAGTAAAGCAGACCAATTCCTTGTCCTGGTTGTACTTATAGTGGAGAGGAGCAGATGGTAGGTCTGTGCAGACGAGAGAGAGGTTAAGTAATCATAATGCTACCATCAATATAAGGGGATATGACAGAATGATGGTGGAAGAATAACTTTTTGAGGAAGAATGACTTTCTAAGGATATTTAACCCAAAATTTAAGTAAAATTTAAGTAAAAGAAACAATATTGTTATTTGAAGATTTGGTGGGAGTGATCCAGGCACTGGAAGAAGATAGTATTAAGAAAGGTATGGTGGAGAGTTAGAGCAGGGAAAGTTAGGGAGTGCAGGGATTTTATGTTATAGAATTGGGTGTAGAGTCTGGGTTTTATTGTTAATATAATGACAAGCCATTGAAAGCACTTGCTTCTGGAAAGTGACTGGCTGTTTTGGAGAAAGGATGCTGAAGAAAAAAGATAGAAATGGAGGCCTGACTGACAAGAAGCTCTGGTGATATTTTCTGGACAAGAAGTCAGGGTCAAAATATAAGTGGAAAGATGTGTTTTGGAGATTGAGTGACAAGATTACTTATATGTAAAAGCATGTGGAAAAGGGGGAAAAATAATGGCTTCAAGGTTTTTGCATTGAATCTCTGGGTAGATTGTAGCTTCAGTCAGAAACCATAGCACTAGGTAGACTATATTTATGACTTTAAAACTGTACACACACACATATATAAATAAATATAAATATGTATATAAATAATATAAATGTATGTAACATTATATATATAAGTGATTTTAAGTTTATATATGCATATATGTATATATGTGTGTATATACACACAGAACACACACACCTGTTGCTAGAGAGTAGAGAGAATACAAAAGATAGATAATGAGCTGAGCTGTCTTGTATAGGTTATGGAAGATATTGACTTCTAATTAGTTGCTAATAATTGTTAAATGTCAAATATGAGCTTTGCTAGCACTCTTTCCTGTTGCTGACCAAGCTTATATCATCGCCATGGTCTAATAGGATAGAGTTTACAGTGACACTGCCACTCTGATTATCCAAAGTATAAACACATTCATTCTGCAGACTCTCAACAGGAGAACCTGGTGGTGGCAGGATGGAAGAAGAATGTTGGTGTAAGTTTCCCTCCATTGATTATTGTCTTTTTCTTAGGAAGCATATGGGGTGTGTGCTGAAGATAAGCCACACACATATACAGCCAGATTTCAGTGTACATCTTACACTTAGAGACAACTGGAGGGATGATGAACTGAGTTAATCGCCATATATTACTAGTCAACTAGTAGTTAACTGGTATTAACTAGAATAAATTACTTTCAAAATAAGATACACATAAATTCTACCATTTTCTGGCCATGTGACCAATTCTGTTTTTAAATTACAAGCTTTTTCATTTGATACATGGAATAATAATAATACTAGTACTCACATCTTAGGCTTATACAAAATATACATGCAACACATTTATACTGGCAGATAGTATGTGTGTGTGTGACTGATTAAGTAAATACATAATTAATTATGTGACCTTCATGCCTGCCATCATCACTGATTGGCCAAACTTTTAAAAGTTTTATGTATTTTTATGTTTCTTTTAGACCGAGACACACACGCATGCATAGCTTTCTGAACCAGATGCTATTAGTGCTCTTAACCATGCAAAGTTAAGAGAGCAAGTAACTAAGTAGAATAGACATCTTGGAGAAAGATTCTCTCCAGAAAAGTCAGGAGTGTGAGATGGGCAAATTAGTAAATGCAGAATATAGATGCAGTCTCTTGCCTTTCTCCAGTCTTGAAAATTAATATACATTTCAAAAAGTTTTAGAAATTGTTAGTTGGTGAATGAAAAGGGAAATGAGTTGTAAGAATGAAAGAGGTTAGATGTTATAGAAGAAATGAGTGGGAGAACTCCCTGTTTGAATATCAATCTTATATAAATAGGACCACACCCTTCTTTAGACTTTGTATATCCAGAATAATCCTGTAATAGAATCCTTTTCAACCCAGTGGCCTGGGGAAGCAGGTTGAGGGTTGGGTGGCTGGAAAGAAGGTAAGAACCTCTGGGGGAGTGTGTGCTGACCAGAATATGTCCTGGGGGAAGGCTGATTCTAGGCCACTTCTACTTCCATCCTCCCCTTTCCTTTGTTACCTGTTCCTCCTCTTACATAGGTGTTAGGAAGTAACGCCCTTTAGTCTTATCCAGGCTTACTGTGGATACACAATTGGATTGCTTTTATATTCTAATGTTTAAATGAGAACTTGTTTTGAAAGAGAAACATCAGAAGTTTCTGATTTCTGGATGACCATGCCCATCCCAAAGGAGGATAAAAATAAACTGAATTTCAGTGATTTTTAAATTAAAATGAATTATATAATTAGCTATTGAGGAAGTGTTCACCTTCTAATTTGTTTTGATTTGGGGAAAAATGTGAAGGTTACTAATTAGATATGTTCTGGCAAGATGAACTTTTATACAATTTTGTTTTTAAATTTAATCTTATCACTGAATATTCCTTGCCAAAGTTATACCCAAGGACATTCTTTTAGAGTTTTTTATTTTGGGTGGGTATTAGTGGTAGATACTTTGGAGAAAATAGATCCTTTGGGAGGATTACGATATTGATTGTGAAGTCATCCCTAAAATATTAATGCATGACATGCTTTAAAAATTCAGTAAACATCTGTTGTATGTAGTGCGGAGGAGGCTCTGTGTGCTCAACATGGGTGCAGGGTATTTCTAGAGTGGTTGGTGAGTCCCAGGGTGGAAGCTGAGGGGGAAACAAGAATGGCAGAAGATCCCCTGCAAGAAAAGTAGCATTGCAGAAATGCTGACCTAGCCATTCATCTTTCTGGCCTAATTTCTGGAGTAAATTTCTTTCAGCAGGTTGAGTGATCCTTTGAATTCTTCCAGAGTTAGTCTTTCATGGGACTCTGTACCCCGGTCTCATTTTTAATTTAAAAGACTGTGACACCCTGCTATCCTTCTTGGAAATCTTTATCTCAAAGAAGATTAAAAGTGAATTTCAGTCAATGATTTTGTTGAAAATACAAGCAAAGTGTTCAGAAGTAGAGAGAATAGTCTAGTAATGCCCATGTGCGTCTGACCAGCTCTCTCAATTGTCAACTCATGACCAGTTGTGTTTCATCTGCCACTCATCCTGTCTCTGAATTATTATAAAGTAAATGCCAGGCATCTGTTATTTCACTTACTACCACTAATGTGAGCTTGCAAGTATCTGCTCATACATGCTTGTTTATACATTGTGTGTATAAAACTGTATACACTTAGATATTTGCACACATATACTCTACAGGATTAGAATTCTTCCACCCATACCTATATCTGTGTGTTCTTAAAAGAATTCTGATATCTTTGACATTATACATCTGTTCACATTGCCACTGTTAGAGAGTTGATTTAGGTCTTTGTCCTGAAATAAAGAAGGGGCACATGATACTAAACTGAATATTTGCACATGTGAGAAAGGGCTTATTATGAGTTGCTCTTTTAACTTTGTATCAGACAAACCATGTGTTCTCAAATTTACTGCATCAAAACTGACAGTATCCTATAGTTAAGAATACTACTTTTAATCATAAGTACTTTTTTCCCTGAAAATTGTTCTAGTTAACTTCTGTGGGGGAAAACCTCTCTCCTGACTTCAAACCAGGCCCCTGTAGTTGGTATAACATGGTGATGATGAGCTTTATAACTTCAGGCCTCGTGAGATCATGTGTCTTGTCCCACTGACAAGTGGCTAATACATAAGTGGCAACTGCAGGGGAATGGCTACCCCCGCGGTTCTCTCCTGCTGTCTTTCTTTCAGTATTAACCTTAGTGTTTTAGTTCTGGGCTTTTGGTTTTTGTTTTCCTCAAGTCACTGCAGCGAACTTTTGGTTGTCACCATACGTTGGGTTCACCCTTAGTAAGCAAGTCAGGACCGTATTTCATGCTGAATTCAGTGATGAGTAAACAACACCCTTTGAATAAGAATAAAATGTATGATGAATCATAATGTGTGAACTTTTGCTTTCTTGCTTTTAAAAAGGGTGTTTTACCGTCCACATTTTACTCAGAAGAATACTTCACTTATCATTTGAGTCAAATTATAATAGGATTGTGGTTTCTAACCTGTAGGTTTGTGTCACTTGATGTAGGTGCAAGGAAACATTTAAGATTATTTAGTCATCTTTTACGTATGCTTTGTTTCTTAATTTAAAGTGCAGTTTTGGGAGTGGTGTTCTTGTCAATATGGTTTGGTGTTTGTTCCCTCAGGGATTGTGCTTTAATGATTATGTTGGGGGTTACTTTGCACTCAATGCTGTTTTGTTATGGAGTCCTGGACCTTTCTGGAAACTCTTAACTTCACATCCAATACCCATTCTTTAAATAAGGAATCAAGGCCCACTTGGCCAAAATCGGGCAAGCCTGTAGTAAAACCTGAAGTAGAACCAAGAATCTGAGTAATGTGGATTTTAGCTTATGAAATGTTACCCACCTCAACTTTCTAACCCCCAGTCAGTTTGCCTCTTTCTGATTCTGTGGTTAATTATTTGGCATTTTCTTTAAAGGTGCCTTTAGTTTAACCTTCAGTTCTGGTGATCACTAAAGGCTCTTAGATTCAGGGATTTAGAATTTAAGATTTGAAAAGGATTTGGTGGACTCACAGACTTCCTTCCTTCCTAAAAAGTGTTATAGCCTTTCAGGTACTTTTAGTATCTGACAGGATAGTTCTTAATAAGTGAGCTGAAGTCTTTAGCTGACACAAGATAATTCAACTCTCTTCTATTTGGTAACCTCTAAATGTGCCTCCCCCATCTCTACTCTGTAACAGTCTGTTTTCAAAAACATCTGATAATTCCAGCAATTCTCTTTGTCAGTTGGTTCCCAGATGCCTTCTCTAGATTCCCTCTGGGTGCTCTCCAGTTTCTTAATACACTCAGATACCATCTGATGAGCATAGAGTATGTAGCCATTGTTTTCCTTGTTTTAGACATTATGTCCAAAGTGAATTAGCTATTCATTTGTGAGGTCAACGGTGAAATAAAAGAGTTTTTGTTTTGTTGTTCCCTCCCCCACACTTTTGTTGATAGATAGATTTTGTTAATAATCAAATCCTTTAGCTTGCTGAATTAATCTAGCACTGGCACAGTAATGTAAATAGTAATAAGTCACATTTTGGTTAACATTTCTCTGTGTGCCAGGCACTGTTCTGGAGACTTTGCAGCAGAGATTTCCTCTCAATATTGCAAATGAGGAAACTGGTACAAGAACCCAGCAGTGCTTTTTTGCAGTAAGTTCTACTGCCTTGTTGGTTTTTTTTTCCCCCTTTAATTGTATTCCCCATGTTTTCCAGTGCCCTGAAGCGAGACAGCAAACCAAGATTCAACTAGCAACCGAGCTTTACTGAAAATACCAAAGGGAAAGATTTCATCGCAGTTGTCTGTAGCGTATAAGCAGCTTAGTAGTAGAACAAATGGTGGTTCACCAAGCAACCTACCAAACAGGTGATGCTGAGTGCGTCTTGAGCACAGCCTCCGTACGGAATGTCATCGCTATTCTTGAATGATGACCAAACTGCTTTTAATGAAATTGAGAGGCCTTCTGCGTTATCCATGGCATATTAAATTAGTCTCAGTGTTGAGGGACTGCTGCTTACTTCAAAACTGGCCAACTCTTTATCAGAAACTTAGTGTGTGTAAACGAGCCAGATCTCGCTATCTGCCCATGTTATATTTTGAATTAAAACCATTTTTCTCTGACATTTTAGATTAATGTAAAAGCATATATATATATATTTTTAAAGAGACTAGGTCTCGCTATGTTGTTCAAGGTAGTCTCAAACCCACAAACTCAAGTGGTCCCTAGCTCAGCCTCTCAGGTAGCTGGGATTACAGGCATGCGCCACCAAGCCTAGCTGTTGTTTAGAGACTAGGTCTCGCTGTGTTGCCCAGGGTAGTCTCGAACCCGCAGACTCAAGTGACTCCTAGCCTCAGCCTCCCAAGGCTGGGATTATAGGCACACACCACCGTGCCTGGCTTTAAGCCCATATAGTCTTAAAAATAGCCTTTATTATATATTTCCTTATCTTGAAAGACCCCCTATATTTATAACATAAGAGTATTGAATTTTCTCCCAGGTCCCTGAAGAATTAAAATATTTGATCTCTGATCTGATATGTAATTTCATAAAGTAAAGAATAGTGGAATACTTAGAAAAATATCCATGAAGTCTATGTTAAACATACTGGACCATGTATGTTAGACTTGGAACTTAAACATTGAAGCTTTTGTATTTTAGCCGGGCACGGTGGTGCGTGCCTGTAAGTGACAGCTTATGGAGTTGTGGCTGGGTCTGGGGATCGCAGTTCGAGTCCCGCCTGGGGCAACACAGCCAGACCTAGTGTCCCCCCCCAAAAAAAAAATAGCTGGACGTGGTAGTGTGCCCGTATAATCCTAGCTACCTGGGAAGCTGAGGCTGGGGATTGCTTGAGTTCATGGTACCATGGGCAACTGAGCCTCCGGTTCCACGGGCAAATATAGCGAAGCCTAGTCTCAAACAACAACAACAACAACAAAAATGAAGCTTTTGTGTTTTAAAAGCAAAAGTTAACTCCTTTTAGTAAAACTTTTTTTGTATGTATTTATAGTTCTTTTAATAGAAAATTAGAGTGTAAGCTCTTTTTCAATCTTCGTTACGGAGATGACAACTTTTGGAAATGCCGCTGTGATGGACATCAGAGGCATTTTCAGGTAGTCACATTCTGAAGAGTTTGTTTACACATATTTTGCCAATAAGGAAATGAGGAAGGAACTTGGAGTTCAGATTTGATCTCCACCCAAGCCAAGTTCTATTTTTCTGTTGTTACGGAGTAACACAATGGGGTTTATGTGTGCAGAGAGCAGATAACTGTTAGAGTAACAGGGGAGTGATGCGGAGGGCCACAGTGCCATCTCCTCTGACCCTTTCACCGTCACTCTGGAGGAGGAGCGCAAGGTGCTTGGTGCAGGTTGTCCCTGGAACCCGTTGCACAAAGCCCTCAGCTCTGCCTGCTCTTGGTAGTGGTGTTCAAGTCTGCACTAGTGCCTGGGAACACCCACCCCTTTTGTCAAGTGACAAAAAAAGCGCCCTTTTATGGGCGCTGGTAATATTCCATGGGAACTGTGCTGGGGGAGTCTCTGCTCTATCTCTTGATAGGCACACATTCTTGAATTACACTTGTTTAGGTTTCTGTGTCTTCAAGAAACCAAACTTTTGAAGACAAAAGACTCCATCTGTCCACTACCAGTCACCTAGTTCATAAAGACAAATGATAAATATATGTTGAAAGATTCCTTTGCACTCCCCTGGCAAGATGTCAGGATGCCTGGGAGAAACATGTCGTCTGTATTTCTCGCTATTGATTTCTCTATACTATCATAGTCTTAGGCTCTAACAGTGAGCCTGATGTTTGTTTTCTTCCCTCCCTGTCTGTATTTCTTGGTTTTCCCTTGCCCCACTGTCACTTAATTAAGGCAAAAAGATGTTACGATACTAGAATTCCAGGTATAACTTACTAAGTGCAAAATTGGTAGCTTGATGTGTTCCTATTAGGACATTATTGATGTACATATTATAATTAACTTTATAGAAAAGTTTTCTGCATCTGTTGTTAAACAGACTTTATAAAATAGTAATTAGTACTTTCATAAGAAATAAGGTGTCATTTGGGTAAAGGTTTGGAGTCAAGTTAAGGAACTTATACGTGTAAAATTAAAGAAATAATTGCATGTTGTGGAAAACTGAGAATTTAAATTTTATTAATATTGGAAATTTTTGTTTGACAAAGTATTCTAAAACTTGATGCACGTGAAAATAACAATAAGTAACGTTTTTTAGAATGCTTACCTAATAAAGACTAATAAAATTCTGTTCTAAATTGATATTCTTAAGCCTCATGCCTTCCCAGAGCATGGGTGGGCAGGGTGTGAGAATTAAAACTAGGTCACTTGAGGTTAAGAATTTTTTACAGAAGTCTAGTGAACTCCCTGGAGACTCTCCCTGTAGCCAGGGGCATAATTTCCCCAGCCACTGAAGGCTTGGCCAGAGCAATTACTGACTCATAATGCCACTTTACAGCAGTTTTTTACTTCACACAAGTAGATTATTTGTGTGATTTCAACTGCTTTGACCATGCTTTTCAGAACCATTTTTCCTTAATTTGAGCATGCTATGCTTGTAATACCAATAAATACAACTTCACGAAAGTGTCTTGTGAACAAAAAGAAAATCTCATGAATGCTATTTTGAACTTCCCTTGCCTATGAAAGATCATTGTCCCCTGAGTGAACATTGAGAAAGAGTGAGTAATGCGGAGTCCATCCAGTTACTAAGGAAGCTAATATTTTGAAAGCGCTGGTGGGAATGGATTAAGGGTAGGGTAGATGTATTGGCTTAGAAATGCCACTTGGTTCAGCTCAGAGTAGCAATATTTTAACAAAAGTGCCCTGAAGGTTGGATGAGAAGCTGAGCAAAGTGCTGAACTGAGTAGCATGTTAGAAACGTGTGGAAGGTCATAATGTGTGGAGTTTATATTAACGTAATTATGTTTATTGTGCAGTGTTCTTTGGGGGATATGGTTTAGGGTCAAATGAACTTTTCTCCTATATTTGTTTACAACTCACTTGGAAAGAAGACAATCTGAGCAGGTGGTTGGGATTCATGTTCATTTTGATGTATCTGCCAGAGTCTGTAGGTTCATGGAGAGAACACACACCACCCCACCCCACCCCCACACACACACCTTTTTTCCCCTTAATTGTAATCAGTCTTTAAAAAAGTGTTAGTTATTACAATGTCTCCCTGATTTCATTAGTCACAGTTACCTTGAACTGCTCTTCTAGAACTTGAACCTGTTCATGTTAGGGTCATTGATAGTGTGTGAGCCACATCACCAATATCATGTTCTTTGTCCAACTCAGTATTCTCTGTGTAACTGCTCCAGGTGGCAAGAGCAGGGGCCTGTTCTGGGTAGTTGTGTCCCCAACTCTGCCTTGGCTCTCTCACAAACTGCTCTGCCTCATGGTGGCTTGTTTAATGAGAATCCTCCTCCTTGTCTCCAGCAAGGACAGCTTGCAGTCCAGGAAGAGAAAAAGGAATTGTATACAAGTGGACATCAAATCATTATCTCCTGGTCCCCCAAAGAGAGTATTTAGTGTGATGCTTCAGTTGGAACAGAATTTGCCTTCCTCAAAGTAGTCTCGAGAAAGGCTTACACCGGGATGGGTCAGATGCAGACTGATGAGAAAGGAAGGGGGTACCTTTGTCCATTGGCTAGTCTTCCAGCAAGTGTTTTTTGAGAATTAGGTGCTAAGCACAGGGCAGGTTAGTAAACAAAATAGCCAAAATTCCCTGCCCTTATCAAGGGTGGAGTCTAGATACCAAACTGAAGAATCTTTTCAGATTTCCCATTTTGTTCACATCAAGACCTAGTCCTTGCTCATCTGAGAGACCCTACAGTGTCTCGTGTCTCCCTTGACCCCTCACCTTTCTTCATCATAGGTCATTTGCTCTCCTATCCTACTGCTCTCCCATGTGGATCATGCCAACTGCTCTCCTCTTTTCTGACCTTTGCGCTTGGAATGTTCTGGTAAACTTCCTCATTTCCTTCATGTCTAAATGTCACCTTTCCAGTGTCACCTTTCCAGCTTACCCTAACCAACCTATTTAAAGTAAAACCTACCAGTTTCCCAACTGTCCTGACCCCCTTTTCCGTGCTGTTCCCTCCTGTCCCCCCCCCACAATACTTGCCAATAAAAACTTAAATGTGCGGTAAATTAATGAGGGCAAGGGATCTCCATTTTGTTCACTGAAGCCATGATGACTTGGACCAGTAATTGACATTTAGTAGGCATTCAATAAATGTATTAAATAAATGAAAATGAAAAACACCATGAGAAAAAATTAAGGGTATTTTAATTCCCTGTCGGTAATGATATGACAAAAATGACAGAATCTGGATGGCTTGAAACAGTAGAAATTTATTCTCCCAGTTTTGGTGTCCAGACGTCCCATCCTTTCTGAAGGCTGTAGGGGAGAGTGTATTCCTTGTTCTCCATCCTTGACTGCTCAAGCCTGAAGCAAGTGCCTGTCCCTGTAGCCCGGGGCAGCCCGCTGTTTGTAGCTCCTTCAGCTTCTGCGAATTTGAAGGATGGTACAGGAAGAAGGGGACAAAGGTTAGGGGCAAACAGAAGCACAGATTTCTGCTCTTGAGTTTCATCCTTGACTTTGGATCTTAGCATCTCCGGGCAGCCTTTCCCGTGCCTGCGCCCTTGTGCCCACGTGCTATAGCCTTGAGCATGTCTCGATTGCCCAGTCCTCCTGGACTGGAGGTGTCCTCATTCCGGACGGAGACTGTCTTTTGCTTGGCTGTTGCACATCAGGAAGTTTGAGGTCTGGCTTCCTCTTCCATGCTACACACAGATTTATGAATGAATGATTCCACCGGCTAGTACAACTTTGAGTCTCAGCTCCTGTGAACTGGCTCTTGCCAAGCAATCCTGTGACTGTGGCATCTTAGAGCCCAGTTCTGGATTTTCCCATATTTTTAGTTTTTATGGGTGATTGAGCCTTTGGGGGATTTCATTTTCTTATTTAATAATGAAAATTCAACAGCAGATGAATTGTAAAATGGAAAATCAGATTTCCTCTCGAAGTACTTTTGAGTTGAGTCCTGCCAGGCCTTTTTCGACTCCATTGGGCATAGAATCATTCTGTTTGGAAATAGTCATAATGGTAATCGTGATCACCATGTACTGAGGACTTTTTCCATGCCAGCCATGTAGAGGGAGGTGTCCGTGCTCTGTTTGTTACACAGTCGGGAAACCTGCAGTGTGGAAAGCTCACCGATCCACTCCAACTCTCTAAACTACTGACCATGAGTGCACACTGACCACCAGGCCATGCTCCACAAAGTGTCTGGAGGACTGTCTGTAGTGGGGAAAACTGGGATTTGATTATAAAAAGGACAGCAAGTTGATTGCCGAGAAGCAGCTAATGTAAGCTTTAGCTTTGGTTAAGATGAAAGAGTATATGTAAGAGAGAGACTGCATCGATCTTAGCACAGAGCTTTCTTGGCCCCCTGAGGAGATGGCAGCCACAGTGTGTAGCTGGGGTCGAAATGTGCACTCTGGGCTAAGCTAGCACCACGTTACCCAAAAAGATTGGAGAAAGCAGTTGAGAGTCTCCCACGTGCACACATTAGTAGCCTGGACTCTGGTCATACATGGTAGGAGTCACTTAACCTAGACAGCTTTGAACATATGGATGAGCATTTAGACTTAAAATCGGTTTTATATAGAAAACCTCATGAAGCAAAGCACAATGGCTAAGCATTTCACTGAAATAGTATGAGAAAGAAGTGCTAAAAATTCACAATAGGCAGTTGGTAGAATCTCTTCTATGCTGCCATTATTATTAACGATGTGTACAAACTCATTGATTCTACTTTATTTGTGCTGCTTAAAATCAGTCTATACAAAAGCGTGCTTCTCAACCCTGTACTTACTCGATAGTCTTGTATTATTCAGCTCTAAATTCTCTCACTGTAGATGAGAATTTGCTGTGGATGTGGTTATGTTCCCAAAACATAACCACTGCTGTTGGAGATCCCTGTATCACTGATTTTGATAGGATAATCTGTGCTCTTGGTAATCTGTGTACAATACTAGGTTACTGTCAGTCACTTCCAGGCAGGGACACTTTTCTGCTTTCATAATCTTGACTCATTTCAGTGCTACGTAAATAGTCTTTGGGTTTATAGTTGGACTGGCATCTGTGTTCCCAAATGGGAGTATCTGATTTCATGTATTAGAAAAGAGTTAAAAGAGTGAATGGATAACGTTAAAATTGTGTGCTTACCCCTCTCTAGGTTGCATCACAGCGTATTAGCTCAGTGGACCTCTCGTGTTGTAGCCTGGAGCATCTGCCTGCCAACCTCTTCTACAGCCAAGACCTCACTCATCTGAATTTAAAACAAAACTTCCTAAGGCAAAATCCCAGCCTACCAACTGCTAGGGGACTCAGTGAGTTACAAAGGTGAGTGTGCAGAATTGGGTTCCTCTGCACAACGGGAGGAGTGTCAGTTTCTGGTTGCTTCTTGAATATTCTCACTTTAAAAGTGTACAGTATGTTAAATAAAATATGAATGGCCAATAAATACATGAAAATGTGCTCAACAATAACCAAAACAAAAAAAAAAAGGCAAAGAGCATGTAAATTTAGTATAGAGGACAGGATGTGGATCTTTATTAGTAAGGACATTACATTTCTCCCTCTGAAAGTTTCTTAAGATCTTGTAAGTGAATGATTTATGCTAGTCATTAGATATATTTGTATAGCACATTTCATTTTAAATCATTCTTCTTTCTTGACCTATTTCTTTACAGATCTATCTGTGAAAAAAGTTATTTCTTGTCACTTCAGGAGTAGAAGGGTTTGACATGATTAAACTATTTTCTTTGAAATTTATAAAAGGTCATTTTTTTTCCATGAAAGATATTACCTCATAAATTTAAGAACTTAGGTTTAAATTTGCTGCCACCATGTCATCTGGGTGATGGCTATTCAGGGTTTTAGGAGTCACAGATTGAATAAAGAGTATCTGCTCTTTCAAGAATTTACCATGTTCATTATCTCTTGGAGATTAGCTATCAATCCTGATTCTATAAACTAAACCCCTGATATTTGTGTAACCCCAGATTTTTGCAAACCACTGATATTTGTGTAACACCTGATTTTTGCAAACATGATACTAATTGCAGAAGAATGAAACTTCTAATTAAGTAATGAATTGTCCATTTATTAAATGACTAAAGGTTAGGGGTTAAAATATTACAAACAGTAATTAACTGTTATGATTATGTGTTTATACTTTTTAATATCTAGAAAGTATCTGTTATGAAGTTTATGCAGATATGTGATTGGAAAAGAAGAGTATTTTAATTGTGTCTTTTCAGATAATTGTGGGTGTCCTTTTTTTTTTTTTTTTTTGAGACTAGGTCTCGCTATTTTTGCCCGTGGAACCGCAGGCTGTCGTTGCCCGGGGTACCACAGACTCAAACAATCCCCAGCCCCAGCTTCCCAGGTAGCTGGGATTACAGGCGCGTGCCACCACGCCCAGCTATTTTTTTGGAACTAGGTCTCGCTGCGGGCCCCAGGCAGGACTTGAACCGCAATCCCTAGCCCCAGCCGCTTCATAGGCTGAAACTTACAGGCACGAGCCACCGTGCCCAGCCCAACTGTGGATATTCTTGTTTGATACCAAAACTTGACAATTTCTTTGTTATTGGTTCCAGTGTGAAATCTAAAACCCTAACTGAACTTTTAATTGTTACAGCTCATTGCTCTGTCTTGCACTTTAAATGAATCTTTGCTCATCAGTTATTTTATTGCTTTAAGTATCAGTCATTTGGAAAATTCCAGTTTGTTGTGTAATTTAGAAATTCCAAGTTTTTAATGCACTTCACTATGCAATTTCAAGAACTCACATTTTTTGTTATCACCACCAATTTCATCAGAAAAATCTTTTAAATATTGGGAATTTGAATTTGTCAAACTCACTATGGATACAAATTTTAAAATTTTAATATTCAGTTGAAAGTTTGAAATCCTTATTGGCAATACACTGTCAGTTGTTTTTCCTGAAGGGACCTCACTTCCTTGTAGAAAAAGTATGTGCCAAATACCTAAGTCTGAAAAAAGGGTAGTTTTTGTTATCTTTTCAAGTAAAAATGGTATTCCATGAAAATGATAGTTTGAGTCACAATTAAAATAATTGTATTTTTCTTCAGATTGCCATGTTTTTGTATACAGCAGAAATATTTAGATATACCTCTTCCTACTTCATCTCTCAGAAGGTAAAAAAGATACATATCAAGGGTTGAGTAATAAGAGGCACTTTCCTGCATAATCAAGGACTTTTTAAAGACAAAACTGGTATACACATTATTTTCCTTTTTTTATTTTATGTCCTTCTTGATAGATCTCCTCTACTTTATCTTAACCTGAGTGTCTGTTGTCTTTATTTTTTAAGAGCTCTTTCTTGTGGATATACCTTAAAATTTGTGTGCATTCTAATTCAAAGTCATAGTCTGCCCCCACCCCCACCCCTTATTCCCTGGAAGAAACTTATCTTGAGTCTGACTCCCTTTTATACAACTTTTAGTAAGGTCTTTGTGTGGAAATATAACAGAAGCATAGAAAATTCACCAGTAGAATGCACAAGTTGATGCATTTCCACAAAGTGAACACACCCATGTAACCCGCACCTGGACTGAGAAACAGAATAAGCCCTCCTGTGCCTCTTTTATTCCCCACAAGATAATTGCTTCTTTGATTTCTAATACCATAGCTTTGCCTGGTTTTGTACTTAACATAAGTGGGTCATACTTGTATCCAGCTTCTCTTGTTTGTATTTTAAACAGCAAAACAAGGCGTATTCAGCTGCATATTTATTAGATTATATTTTATAGGGTACAGTTAAAGCTATGCCAGGTTTATTTAAGGTGGAAGATTTTTAAATTTTATACTACAACATAAAGTTTGTAACTTTGAGCATGGAGGAGGTAGGCTGAGGGAATTGGCTTATAGGGTGGGAGAAGCTACTGTTGTGTTGTCCTTTGTTGTTTAAAAAACAAAAACCCTCTAAGCCAACTTCTTTTTCAGCGTTACCTTTTAAAAATACTTTAAGTGTATATATATATATATATATATTTCATTTATGAATGGACATGTATGTACATACATATATGTATCTCTAATGCTATAATAGTAGTTTTGAAACATGTCCTACATTTGATTGCTTGGTTTTATTTGTGTAAAGAATTTGTGCTAATTAATCTCTAGGGCATGTTTTATAGAGAGTACCACAGGTTAATTTATTTGTTTTTATCTAAGTCTTGAGGAATAAATTTTTAGTTTACAGTGTTAATGCAAATGTCTAGCGAGAAATTCAAAATACAATGTTGTTAATAGGTAGGAGTTCAGAGACTTCTCTTATCCATATCCCCTTAATTTTCCCTCCTATTGCAGACTTTTACCTGAGACAGACAAGGTATTATCGTAGCATTTAAATCAGTTTTTGTAACAGCATTGTAAGTCCGGAAAGATGGAATATTGGAACACACACAGGGCCTGCAGTTTCAGGGGCAAACATTGTTCTTGGATTTATAACTCTTTATTTTCCCTTCATTGACATTGAAACTCTTCAAGTTAGTTTTCAAAATATAGAGAAGAGGCAGAGACAGAGTAATTGTAACTAATTTTAATAATTTCTAATTATGCATGTCACTAATGATTACAATGGATATTTACCTGTATTTTCGAACTTCACTTATACTAACTATATCTCCATTTAGGTAACCCAGAGAATATTAGTCTTAATTTGTTATTATTTGAAATGGTGAATTATTTTTAATAAAATATAATGTTACTTAGAGGAAATTTGTGAATGAAGAAGACTTTTTGCTGGTTAAGGGATTTAACTTTTTCCTTACTATGTCTTAATTTTATTGTTTTTAATATTGTGTGAAAGCAGTCTGAATTTATTTGTACTAAATTATATTGAAGTTTAAACATTTAACTTCTAAAATTATCATTGATTTAAGTTTTATGGATAATATATTGCACTGAAGGGTCTAGAGTTTTTTAAGGTATAGACCAGAAAATTCTTTTACAGTAGTATCCAGGGAAAAGTTTACAGGGTGTGAACTCAAAAGTTTAACAGAAATAATTTATATATATACACACTAGTTTTGTCCATGGTTCTTACTAAGTTTCTTACTTAAGTTGCACTTCAGTGTCTTTGTCTTAGGTCATTTTCATTTATCAATCACTTAACTACTGCATTTTTAGAGATAAGTAAGTATTTGAAAAATTGATGATTATAATCATCAGTAATTTAGAATACACCAAATTACTTAATTCTATGTGTTGGAAACTTAGAATACACTAAAATTACTTAATTCTATGTGGTGGAAATAAGGTAAATTATAAAATAGTTAACATAAATAGAAATTAATTACCATGTTTCAGGAGTTTCTGGTGATTGATGGTTATCTGCCCATTTATAAGTGAAGAGAATCTGCTTTCCAGCTCTTCCCATTTGTAGGTGAATTGGTATATAGAAACAAATTTGCATAGCCAGATAGTTCTCACAGATCCTCAGAATGAAAATATTTTAATAGGACAATCTATAACTTGAATTTCAGAAGACAATATTCAGAATACTTGATCTATAGATATACTTACAGGGTTAATCATATAATTTTTTATCATGTCATCTGAAATGGGGGGGAGACACATTATCACCACCAACTTTTTAAGTATGCTTTTTAAAGACTGAGTTCTACCATTTTGTTACTATTGTTCACCTCACAGTTTTACAAAATTGTATGCAATAGTTTAAAAAGAGCCTGTTTTTATAAAAAATAGTATGATGTATAGGAATAGGCGTATTTCCACAACTTTTAAACATTTGGTATTGCATTTAATTTTTTACCCGACTTACAGCAAAGATACCATAAGGAAATGGTATCTATCACATATTACTTAACTGTTTTCTTTATCTTCTTTTCTCTACTTGCCTGTAAATTCCTACAGTACAAAGTCAGGTTTCCCTCAGAAATCTGACTCTTTCTAGGTGGATCATCAGTGCATACTTGGCAAATGAATGGATGTATGTGAATGGTCATGGAAATTCTCTTTATTCGTTTGCTTATCTGTTAGGTACACCTCTACTCATTGTAAAAGATATTTGTAGCGTAGAAGGAAGTGAAACTGATAATTAAGCATTCTGTTTGGTTCAAGGTAAGGTGAGAAGACAGCCAATATATAGTGACTGATTGAAAAAGTATTCACACCAAAAGATTTGTAAGAGAGGATTTGGTTTGGAAAAGAAAACGTTATATTTAATGGACAGTATGATACTGGCTATTTTTAAAAATAAAATCTGAATCTTTTTGCCATTCTGTAAACATACTTTGCATTCTCTTGCCGCTCACCTTCATGGAATGTGCAGTTTCTTTTACTTTTCTCCACCCCTCCTCCTAGCCTAAGCTAGTAAACCCTGCCCACCTGTCAAAGTGTATCTGTAATGACTTTTAATTTTTTTAAGCTGTTCTTTCCAATTTCATGTGACCTTTTCCTCTCCTGAATTGTTAGCTTTCTGTAACTTACTAATTATACCTTTCATATAAACATCTGAAAATGTATAAAATCACCAACTATATAAAGTCCTTGGGAGTATAGATGGGGGTCTCCTTATCTATTTATTTGTTTGTTTGTTTACTTAATTTATTTTTGATTAACTGAGATTAAGTCTTGCTATTTTGCCCAGGGAACCACAGACTCAAGCGATCCCTAGTCTCTGCCTCCCAGGTAGCTGGGATTACAGGCACACGCCACTTTTTGAGACTAGGTCTCGCTATGTTATTCCAGTTGAGTCTCGAACCCACGGACCCAAATAATTCCTAATCTCAACCTCCTTTCTTAGACTGGGGTTAAAGGCACACACCGCCACGTCCAGCCTGTCTTTTTCATTTTAATGTAAACACACATATATGTAACGGGGGAGAGAGAATGAGCAAGTCCCTTAAAGATATTTATTATATATTATTTTTCCCACCACTGAGGATAATCGAAAGTTTGTGAATATAAACGTCTCAGCATCCAAAAGTACTTTGAACAATGGAACCTTTTTGTGTATTTAGTGCTTGAGGTGACCATGTCCAGGGCACAGTGGTTATTTATAATTGTTGCTGGTCAGTCACATGCATCAAATGGCATCTTGAGAGTCTTCAAGGCTACGGTACAAAATACGTAGAATGTAACCTAAACTAAGGTGAAAAGTACCTTTGGGCCAAGGAGAAAGTGAATTAAAATGCTTGGAAAAGAAAGAAGTGATTTGAGTTCTGATTAGGTGTCAGATTTGTTTTAACTGAAAAGAATAAGGGGGAGGTGAGGGCTTTTCAGATGGAAGAGCAGTGGGAGCAAAGGAATGAAGTTGAGTTGGGTGTGCAAGTTATGTGGGTGTGATAGAATGAAAGTTAGGAAGAAATAAGCATTGAGAAACTCATGATTATGCCTGGCATTCATCAAGTACCTTTCTTCTTAGAAAGCTGAATTTTCTACATTTTTACTCCCCATGGAATGGAAAACAAATGACCTTATTTCCTACTCCATTCTTTTAGGCTTTTTGGCATTCCAGAGCTTACTCATGTTAATTACTTGCTCTTACCAATACTTCACATCTCCAGGTATTTATGGAGAGACTTGAATTCCTTTGGATTAATAATTTATGAAAACTCACTTTTAATTCATTAGCGTAGTAGAGCGGCTGGCTGAAAATATATTTGCGGCTCATTTACAAGTCTGAGACTGCAGTACTTAGATGATTTCAACTTCTTTTGATGATTCTGTGCCACATAAAAAAAGATACTACAAGCAAACAAGAGAAGACAGTTAGAGCAGATGTGTTCTAACCATTTAGTTCAAGTGCTCTTCAGGGCTTGAGTTAACCTTGGGAAGGAATTTCCACTGCTGGGATTTGGCGAGGCTTGCCAAATGTCTAAGGAATTGCATAGATTGTATGAAATGCCCCTCCTAAATCAACGCTCCCCAACATGGAAGTTCTTTTCTTGTACGGCTTTGCTTTTCCGGTGGAATTTTGATCCTCTTGGGAAGTTTTCCAGTTCGTGAGATTCCCTTTTCCTCCCCTGAACATTGGATCAAAGAGGATTCAAAGTGATTGGATCACTGTGCTTGGAGCACTGAGATTGTATAGTTGTTGCTCCTCTCCTTAACTTCAGCTCCCAACCTCATTTCTGGCTGTATGTAGTAGCTTATTTTCATCTTCCCTCATACAGCACGTTTATTAGAGAAAGAGGAAGCTCAGAATGAAACAAAGGATTTACCCATCGACCAGGCTTTTTTAAATTGCAGTTGGCTCTGCTGATTTCTGGGGTCCTTTAAAATGCTCTCTAACATTTCCCATCTAAATAGAAAGGGAGGAGGATCTTCAGAAGCCTTGGCTATTTTCCAGCGAGGCTCTTTGTTTTCTGGCCAACTCTTTCTCCTGTTTGTTTTAGTTGCGCTTTGCTATCCTCTCTAAGTTTTACTTAACTCTAAAGTTTAGTGTTGAAACAGTCCATGTAGATGTTTGCAGCTCTGAGTGGGAACCAACTCTTATAATTGCGACTTTTAGGGGACAAAGCTGAGCATGAAGTGAGAGTGCCGAGAAACGCCTACTTTGTAGTTGTTGAAGGCGAGGTGTCACCATGACTTTGGACTTGGGAGCTTGATTCCTAAGGACTTCTTTTTTTTTTTTTTTTTAAATACTATTTTATTTTGTTCTTTAGGTTACAACCTCTGTGTTACTATTTTTCTCCCCTCCCTCCTCCCTCTGGTACCCCTTCCATTCTCTCAAACCCCACTCTTTGTTTTTATTAGCTGTGCTGAGTCCATTAGTCTCTTTCCTATGGTGGTATCTTTTCTCTGGGTGAGGGACTGCGTTGTTGGGTCCAGGCGCACCTTGCTGTTAGATTTTCAGTCTTAAGTTTGCGTTGGGTGGCCAGGTTATATTCATTTGTCATCTGTCCATGTTTTCTTGCCGCAGGCCGTCCCCTCCAATCCCATCTCCATTGCTTTCCTGCTTTTCCTTATGGCTCCGGCAGTGCCGTGTAGCCCCAAGCCCCTAGCCAGGGACATGGGAGGGTGAACCGTGGTCCGGCTGCCCCCCCCCCCCAGCGCTTCTGGGAGCTTCTGTGTGGGGGGGTGTGGTTGGGGAATAGGGTGGGGACTTGAGCCCTGCCCAAAAACAGGCAGATAGGTGGCTACCTGCGCCCTGGGTCCTGGCTCCCGGAGCTTCCTTGCCAGCGGGGAACGAGGGGGGTCAGGCCTCTCGGGTGAGTCCCCCAGGAGGGGGAATGGGGTGAGGGAGCAGGCCCCACCTGCCAGTAAGTGGCTCTGCTGACAGCCGGCTTAGGCAGTGCCATGTAGCCCCCAGCCCCTAGCCAGGGGCATGGGAGGGTGAACGGTGGTCTGGCCAGCCTGCCCCCACCCTAAAGACTTCTGAACTAACTCTTACTGACAGTGGGAGGATGCTGATGGAGACCCATATGCTTCTCTTTTTGCCCTCTCTTCCCTGCCTCCTATCAAAGAGACATAGTTGACTGGAACTCCTAACATCATGCATGTAACTTGAAAATCTAAAGGGCCACAAAAGTTTCTGTTTTTTTCTTAAGAGTTCCTATGATTTTCTTATTGCCCTCTGTTGTAATAGTGCTATGAGTTGGAGGAGTCACGAGCTGCTGTCATTTCCCTGGGTGGGTTAGGAGGATGATGCAGCTGACAGGATATTTGTCAGTGGCCTTTCAAAGTAGGGCACACCCGTCCCTCCCTGGTGATGTCTTTGGGACTTAAAGTTAGTAAGAGAACCTCAGGGAAAATCTGACTTTCTAAACCCTTGTTCTTTTCTCCAGTTTTAAGTTCTCTGTCACTTTTACCCCACACAAAGAGATATATACAGGCTTGGGGTAGAGGATGGAAGCACAGCAGAGGAAACGGAGATGTCTGATTTATGTGATACCCATGCATTCTGGATAGGTTATTTCACTCCCTGACTCAAGATTTCTCATAGGTAAACAGCAGTGTCTTCCTTTGGGATTCCAGGCACTCTGAATAGGGTTTACGCATCCTTCACAACCACAGAGGTTCTTTCTGCTTAACAAGTTTGCTTACTGTTTCCAGCTATAGTTGTAGATCTTGCCCTGCAAAGCTACACATTTCTGAAAATAGGATTCATAAAATGCCTGCATCTGAATCACCTGGGGTTTTTCTGGAAACAGACACCTGGTTTTTATCCCAGACCTGCTGAATCAGGAACTCTGGAGATGGGGCCCAGAAATCTGTGTTCAAACAAGTGCATGCTGAGGTTTGAGAAACAGTCACTGTTCTCCTTTCCACTCTCCATCTGCCTTTTGAAATCTTATGCATGTCCCTTAGATGAAAGTTAGTTTTCTATAAACACTGATGATATGTTTTTTTGTGTAGGTTTTCATCTTCTGCTTTATATTACAGCAGCTTTGCTCCCAAACTGTTTCAAGTTCCTAGAGGATAAAAGCCATGCCTAATTCACAAGTGTATTTGTCACGTACTTTAATATGTCATAAGAACTCAGAAATATTTAGTGAATGAATACTCAGTTCTAGGATTAGACTTTTTATGCCTAGTAAACATTTGGGTATTTTTTTTCTACTTAACCAGATATGCCTGGTAATGTGAGCCTACACTGCTCATGTCATCTACCACACAGTTACTCTCTTGGGCTTTAGTTTAGAGTCACATGCTCCCTTGGTAATCTGATATGCCTGATAGAGATGTTATCTGGTTTTCATTTCTATATATCTTTGTTTGATTTGACTGGGATTTTACCCAATGATACTGTGTGAATTTACTCTCCTTTGCTTTCCTGCTTCTCACCTTTTACAGAAATCCTCTTTCATATTTTTGTTAATTGTGCGATTAGTGTGGTGTTTAATATTAAACACCTCTTGGATAATAATACAATTAAATTGGCTAACTGGGCAGATCTGTTGGTCAGGAAATGATAGAGATGAGAGATGCAGTCATGAATATATTGAGTAAAGAAACCATTTCAAAAGAGTGCTGTGTTTTACTATAGCACAACATTCTTCTGGTCTCCTTTTGATAATTAGATAACCAGTTAGTGAAAAGAATAATAAAATGGCAGGTTATGCTGCTTAGAATGCACTGTTTTTATGAATATAGTAACTGTAGGCTATTTCCACATGGCTATCTTAAGATTTGGAGTGGCTTTACTAGATTCATGGGAGCCTGCCAGCCACCTTCACCCTTCCTGTGGGCCTGAGTTCTGTCTTGTCGGTTACACTTATAAGGTTAGCTTTACCAAGGGTTCACTTGACACAAAGGGTTAACCAATTTTGCCACCTGTTTGAATGATTTTTTAAAAGAGGGATTAAAATAAAAAGCTCATCTCTGGCAATCCTTACTCTCACAGCAAAATATACATTGTAATCAGTGCCAACGCTAAGTGATCTCTATTTCCTTGACTCTTAATGGGGAAAAATTATGTCTTTGAATCATAGTTTTGATTTACTTCATTCTTTTTGCTTTTTAAGTCTGCAGCATTTATATAGCAGATTTTACTCAAATTCTTTTGTGGCTGTAAAGTTTCACTTTTTTTTTTTTTTTAATTTATTTTTAGACTAGGTCTCGCTACTTTTGCCCATGGACCATAGGCTCACGTTGCCCGGGGTACCACAGACTCAAGCATTCCCCAGCCTCAGCTTCCCAGGTAGCTGGGATGACAGGCATGTGCCACCACGCCCAGCTATTTTTTGGGACTAGGTCTCACTGTGTTGCTTCAAGCAGGACTCGAACCGCGATCCCTAGCCCCGCTTCATAGACTGAAGCTTACAAGGCACGTGCCACCGTGCCCGGCTTAAAATTTCATTTTTATCCAAATAAAATATATGTGTTTGTTTTTGTTTCATAGTCCTATGAGGTGATGTGACTGCTGTGCTTGTTTGGAGAGTCATTGGTGATGTGATAGTTTCTGGGTTTTTTGAGCACATGTGCCGATAGGTGGTCGTGTAACATGTGGGCACATGCACACCTGCACCTCCAGCCTCCCTGAAGCTCTGCAGGGCAGGTGGTCACAGGGAATGAGGTGGGGGACCGGCACGGACCGTGGTGCTTACATCGGATTGTGTGGGTTCATTTTAGAAGTCAGAAAGGAGCAACGGGGAAAGCACTGCACCAAGAAGCGGAAGTCACCAGAGTTCACTTGCAGGGCAGTTGAAGCTTGGGGTGTGGAGGGTAGGGTGTGCTGCAGGGGTTGAGTCATGCCTTTAGAACTGTGCGAGTTCCCAGCCACTCCGAAGCAGACCCAGTGATTAAAATCTTTCTCATGCCACTGCAACCACAGACAAGTCCAAGAGGAACACGGGACGAAAGATACTCTTTCCCTTTGCATCCAAAAGTGAGCCTCTGAAATCTGATGCCGGTTTGGCGTTTTATGTAACTCGCACAGCTTGTAGAGGTGGCCCTATCTCAGACCTTGATTATGACAAAAATATTAGGGCTGTAGGATTCGCAGGTTCGTAAAGTTCCACACTAGAGGAATCAGAGTTTGAGGTGTGCATGGAGGGAAAGTTCTCACTGATTGTCTCTGTGACTTACCTGATGGTTCTTGAGAAGAAGTGCATTTAATGAAGATTTTTTTAAAAGCACTTGATATCCTCCCTAGGATTTATCAGTGTAAAAAGAAAAGTTCCACTGTCAAACTAATCATTTTATTAAAGCATTTTGCTGCCTCAAAACCACAAGGTGAGCTCTTAGGAAGAACAAAGACACAGGCACTTAATTTTACAAATTCTCATGGATAAGAAGGATACAGAGTACATGTGACATGTTTTTACCCAAGTTTTTCTCTTTGTTTCATTTCAATAGCACTAAACTTTCTTTATTCTCTTTTCTTCTAATATGTGAAATGTATTTAAATTGAGTGGATATTGAAAAGGATGCTTTAGCTAATAAGTGGTATTGGTATAATTAGCCACCAGAAAAAAAAATTAGAATTCTTTTTAACATGGCATATAGAAATAAGTGTCAGGTGAAATAAAAATCTAAGCGTCAAAGATAAAATATATAAAGGCTAGAAGAAAGAACGGGAGAGATTTGCACCTCTCAGGATGGAGTGAGACCCTTCTCAAACAGTGAGAAATATAGAGGCCTTAAGGAAAAATGCTGCCAAATCTAAGCAAATAAAAATTAGTGTATGGCAAAGGTCACATTACCAGAGTAGGAGAAGAGAAGTGACTGGCTGAGCGCACCATGCTGCAGAGAATCTCAGAGCACCTGCAGATTATGAGGGAATGATGTACAGCCCTTGAAGAAAATGTGCAAAGGGTATGAATGTATTTCAAAAAAAGACAGGCAGATAACTGCTCTTTTGTCACAAAAGCATGAATTTCACTGAGAAATGGAAACAAATGACCAGATGGCATTTTTCCCCATCAGTGGAATGTAGCAGCAGTGGAATGTATGCTCGTACTAAGTGCTGCTGAAGGTAGGTAGTGTGGGAAGGATCCCCCCCACACTTGGTTGATGGGGGTATGAATTTCTACAGGTTGTTGTTTTTTTTTTTTTTAATTTTGCAGCAGATACTAAGTTGTACATACTCCTGAATCTATCAGTTATGCCTTTAGAAGTATAGGTTCATAGTCTCTTATCCAAAACTCTTGAGGTCATTTATGTTTCAGAATTCACAGATGTTCAGTTGTTAAAGATAATATAGCACATATACTGTGTGTTACAGAACACCCCTTCCCCAATCCCCCCACACACACATACACACAGGGTTTGGGACAGCTCTTCTCATAAGCAAATAGATTGCTCTTTCTAAACACAGCCAATAAGTAGTCACATCAATTCCATCAGCTTTTGCTACCACATGGATCAATGAAAAAAAAATCTTCATTTTCAGCAACTTTTGGATTTCAGAATTAGGAGTGAGGCAGTAAGCATCAATAAGAACTATGAAATAAATTCACTGATGTACAGGCTGATATGCTGCATCATTTCTAACAGCAAAAACAGGAACTCTGGCCATGCTCCTCGTGTCTACCAGCAGAGGGAAAGACTAAATCCCACTACATTGTACCCTTGTGTGTCAATGCAGCTGTCACAAGAGTGACTTAGATTTTATGTGCTGATTTCGAATAATCTGTTTGTATTAGGTGAGAAACCAACTTGGTGGGAAAATGGGTGATGTCTTTAATTCCATTCAGAAAATAAGGAAGGAGGTAATCTCCTCCTTAGACATGTATGTGTTTTATAAGGAGAAAGAGCTTTGGAAGGATATGTACCAAACTCTTGACACTGGTTGTCTCCAAAGAATGGGATTTGGAAGGAAGCAGGAGAGATTGTTGACATTCTCTTAATAACCATCTATAGTTTGACTTATTAGAATGAACCTATATTATTTTGGTAATCAAATATAAGCGTTCTTTCTCTTGAAAGCTAATACAGTGAGTATTACGAGGCTCAGTCAACCTGGCAGCTCTCCACTAAGACACAGCCACTCAGAGCCGTTAGGGAGCCTGCTTTTCATAATTAATGGACAGCGGGGACTAAGCTCAGAGCTAGACTTACAACTCCAGCTTCTAGCAGGTTCTTCATGACTGAACATGGAAGCCTAATAGTTTCCATGTTCCATGCTAATAGTATTAGCATGTCCCCCCACAGGGGGAAAAGCAAGTTAAGCATAGGCTGTTACTATGAAAGGGAAATGCGGTCACCTGGGGAGTCTTGTTTTAATTGACTCACTTGTGGTGAATAATAATAACTCCAGAAAATAATATTGATTTTCTGCTAGACTCCTTGAGTCAAGTAAGTCGGTTTCCTTTTCATGAATGTGATGTGACCCTCATTTAAGCACAGTCGGCTTCTATTTAAAAATAGCATTATTTCCACCATACAGTTATTTTACTTCACAGTCAACAGTTCCTGGAAGGAAAACTACTAAAGATTTTGACATACCTAAATCAAATTCCTCTAAATCTATGCCTCCAAATAGTCATCTTGCTATGTATGTGATGTTGGCTCCCAAATATATATATGCAGGTAGCCACCCCTTTTAACTTGGCTACAGAGAGAACTTTGTAGATAAATTTTTTAGTGTGGGTAGATTGGATAAATGCTGGGAAAGGAAGAAGAAAGATTAAGTTGTCTGTGATTCTGACACTATAAGACCAGGTGGGAATTGGAGGCCTTGGGGCACGTGAGACTTGGCAACCTTTGGGTGTTTATTTTTTCAACTTTCATATCCTAATACATGGACTTTTTCCTTTTTGCCCTTGGAAGACATGAGTCCACTTTATTTTCTGAGAAGCACCTGCTCTGCCCTCAGTGGTTTTTTTTGTAGGTCAGATGAAGTAAGCCTCTGGAATGGTTATCAATCTGTCTTAAAAACCTGTTTATCCACTTAGTTAAGGTAAGGCAATCGGAATCTTGAATTTGGAAGCATCTTAACCTTTCAGTTTAATTTAAAAACCTAATCACTCTTCCCTTTTGTAGAATTAAGTAAATTTGCTGAAGGGAGTAGTTTGAAAGATTATACTTAGAAAGCTACTGGCTAAGGAAAAGAATCCACTTAAAGCTAAGTGTAGACAGCTTGGTGTGCTGCTGTCTGTACTAAAAGGGGAGCTCAACAAAGTTAGCAGTTGCTCTCTTCCTCCAATTATCAGTTTTAAGGTATATTTTTGTTCTACTTTACTGTTAATTTTTTTTTTTTTTTTGAGACTAGGTCTCATTATTTTTGCCCGTGGAACCGCAGGCGCTCGTTGGCCGGGGTACCACAGACTCAGGCAATCCCCAGCCTCAGCTTCCCAGGTAGCTGGGATTATAGTCATGCACCACCACGCCCAGCTATTTTTTTGCAACTAGGTCTCGCTACGGGCCCCAGGTGGGACTCGAACCGTGATCCCTAGCCCCAGCCGCTTCATAGGCTGAAGCTTACAGGCACGAGCCACCATACCCCGCTGCTGTTAATTTGTTTTGACTGGAAGTTTGAGAGAGGAAGAGGAAGGAATATTAATAGATCAAAGTCATGTGTCCAGTGTACTTTTTGTTTTAAAACACTATTGTTGTCACTACACTTTTATAATGTGAATACAATCAGAGCTGCAAATGAAGAAATGGAATCAGTCTGGTCTGGCAGTGATGTTATCAGCCCCATTCCTGCCATCCTTTCCTGAGTGCACCTGTGACAACCTTCCATCACCTCAAGGCCCCCATCCTTTAACCCTTGGGATACCAAGTTTGAAAAAGTCTTCAAGTTTTCTTTGCAAAGACACAAAATTGGAAATCTCAGTAATCAAGTGTGTTTAGTTGGTTGTACTTCGGTCGACACTTGGTATTAGAAAACATATGTATGTTTGGGATATGTTTTAAGTTAGGTCTGATCTTAAATGCCCACAATGTTAATTGCCATTTGCTGAGTATAGTACAGTACCATGTTTACATCACTTTAAGAATTAAGATTTAATTTTTAAAATTAAGGTCTGGATAAATGTTTTCTTGATTTCATTTTCCTATTCCAAGCTCAATTATGGAACAGGTGAGTGTGAGTTAAATCTCTTCCCTAGAAGCATATTGCTGGGTCTAGAAAGTGAAAGTAGTCTTCTCCATTTGTTGAAATTAGTCTTCTCCATTTGTTGGGGTAGTTTGGGAGTTTTTTTTGGCCTGTGCCTGAATGGGTTTGCCTATAAGTGTACATGGTGTTCAAAATACTCATTGTTCTCCATTGCCAACAATGCCACCCTTTATTGGGAGGAATGAGGATGAAAATGAGTGCTTTTCATACACTGTTCCAAGGCCATTCTTTGACCTGTGACTTGGAATTACTAGTAACTGATACCTGGTTATATACTGCACTCTTAATAAAATGTAATAAAAGAGAACAGGAGAAATGAGAAGTATTGATGTTGAAATGAGGATGCATTGTTTTACAATAGTCACAATTTCCATAAATCTTTTCTTTTTTAAAAATCTTTGAGCTTGGGGAATGAAAAAGAAAGACTTCAAAGACTCGTTTTCTCAGTTTTCATAACTGAGAACTACAGAAAGATGCATCCGCTTTTAAGTAACTTTCTTTAGACTTGGCAGTCTGTGTGTGTACACAGCTAACAGATGTCTTTTTAAAAAAAAAAAACAAACCACAGAGTTTCTTGACCTTTTAGCTATAAAGCATCAAAAAGAATCATCCCTTGTTATTGCTGAAATGTCCATGATAGTTATTAGAATCATTGTTGAAGTAATTTTTACTTATCTTTTAATTCTGTGATGCTTTGATTCTCCTACTTGCCTATATTGAACAGATGCTGAATAACTTGTAGCCTGGGGGAGTAACTCGATTTTAAGGATTAATTTTGAAGTTTAAGAACTGTACTCGTAGTTTAAAATAAAGTTATTTAAAATATTTCACTAAATACATATTTTTCTAAAAGTAGCTAGTTTTATTTTAGAAGCTGGATCTGTGCACATTTGATAATCTGACTGAGTCATCTGTTAACCTGACAGACCTAGAAGTCTGTTATAGGAGACAGATTTCTGGTCTCATCTTCCAGCAGTGTGTCACCTTGCTTTCTCTTCTGAATACCTTTTAAATAAAGGTAAAGGCAAGAGAGGTCATCTGCTCCCCATTTTGATCTATTATCTCTCTCTGAACTAAAACACTGCCTCCAGGTATCTGTTTCACCTGGATTTTTAGACTCTAGGCAAGTGAATTCTAGGTGGGCCTATCTCTTTATCTTTCTCTGAACAAGGTTCTGAATTGGCCTGCATCCTTAATCTGACAGCTTTCCACATCTATAAAGAAAAGTGGAGCACTAAGAAGGCTAAGGATTTGAGTTTCCAAAACAGATGAGTTTTAATGTGTTCTGGTCCAGAACTTGAGTTGTCAGAAACAATTCATGCTTTGTTTGCTAAACAAGTCTGCTGAACACTGTGTTCTTCTCTGGGAAGAACGTGGGGGATGGGGTGCATGCAGGGAGGAATCTGAAGGAGGTGGACAATAAGATGAGAGGGGTTGGGAGAGATTCAAGATACTTATAAATCTGAATTAACCCTTAAAACGTACAGATTCTGGACAAATATACATGGAAACCTGCATACCATATATCTGCATATTTAAGTTATGATCATACTGGCAAACTGTTGAAATCCACTTAAATAATGCTTCCATCTTGACAAAAATGCTCTTATAATGACATGCAAGTGTAGGTTTAAATTGGAATTCTGCCGTTGAGTGTGGAAGCATGGCACGGGATTGGGGTGTTGACTCAGTGGCCAAAATCTCTTAGCACTTCTGGGCCATCCCTCCCCTTGCAGGAGTGTGGGTACATATACCTATGGGAGGAGGGTCTTGGGGAAGAAGCCCATACAATCCCAGAACATGTGTCGTGTTGTTTGAAAATGTTTCTCCAATAAAAATATAATGGGAGCCACAGAAGTAATTTAAACTTTTCTGCTAGCCCCAATAGAGAAAATAAAAGGAGACATAAATTTTATTTTAAATACATAATGTCAAATTTGATACCAAAATTAAAGTTTTAATGAAAAAATGGAAATTACTCAGATAACTTCTAGTAACTATGTCTTTGAAATTTAGTGTGTATAGAGACCACCTCACTTTGGACTAGTCCTATTTCAGGTACTGGGTAGCCTGTTGTGGCTGGTAGTGTCATTCAGCCATAGTGTCACAGCTCTAAGGGAAGAGAGTTCAGGCTTCTGTTCAGTTAGGTGTGTGTGGCTTCAGGGACTGAAGGCTGTTCTCTTTACCATAGATCCAGCAGTGTTTTTGGCATTTAACTGATACAGAGAATAATGGCACCATTTTATATTTAGAGTTGTATATGTATATAAAGTTGGTGAAGGTAATTTTTGAGCTGTTTTTGTTTCTTTTCTTCCTTTTAAGCTTGTCAGCTGCCTTTTACTTACTCAACTCATTACTGCTTTCCTTTTTTTCTCAGCAATGGTGGTACCTAGTAAATACGTTTGCATAGATAAGTAAGCCTTTTTGTTGTTGACAAGTACTTTCCCAAAACCAGTGCTTCTGTTTTCCATCCTGAGTAGTTACGGGAATTGTGATCCATCCCTTCTCCACTTTCTGAAAGGTCTTTGTGCTGTGGTGAATAATGTCTAGTGGGTCTGTTTCCTTCCTAGATGCACTTTTCGTTACTGGTAAAAGGTTTTAAAAAAATTGTCACCAAGTCACTCACCTCTTTCGCCATTTCTGGGTCCAGCCACCCACTACCAGAAATGCAAACAAAAGGGCCTTTCTTGGGACAAAAAAGAAAAAAATTATATTCGGATCAGCAGGATCAGGGGAGAGGGAGAGCTAGCAGAGTAGAGGGAGTTGGTCCAGTTATCCACTGATGGTTGAAGATAAGAGTTGTAGCTTGCTTTAGAAGCTGGCGGGGTACAGCAGAGGCCTCTCCTGCTAAGGTCCAGGCTCCTTCATCTCCCTGGGGAGGGGCAGAAGTCTACCACCCAGCTGGCTGTAAGGCAACTGCTGTTCCACAATAATTCCAACGATAGCAAGAAAGCAAGCTCATGTGCATTGTTCCCTTTTAAAGGCTCCCAAGATGGCTACCTTGCTCCACCCTCTTCCCAGCAGCCCCCTTGCTCAGGATTTGACTATGCAGAGGCCACAGCAGGGCACCAGACAGGTATCATTCCCTCCAGCCTGGCCAGTATCAGATGTCAGGGGGATGAAGTTTGACCATTTGCACTTGATGCTCCAATTTCTTAAAAGTTAAATTTAATTATACGTTATGCATATATTTTAAAACTGTTAGCCTTTTCTGCCAAGTGAGAAAACATATCTAGAAAATAGGGTACTGTTTTTGTTTGGAGTTAGAGCAGCAGTTTCAGTTATTTCAGGATGGGTACACCAGATTTAGAGGAACGATTTTAAAGCACCAAATTAAATCTGGATTTTAGAAAAACAATAGATAACTTTTAAGAGTTTAAGTGTCTCCCATGTAATATTTATGTCATACTTTTACTAAAATTTACCTGTTTGTCTGAAATTCATTTTAACAAATGTCCTATATTAGCTGGCAACCCTATTTCAAGGCTCCTTTTTCATCTCAAAAATTGAGGCGCCTGAGCAGCTACTTCTTGGGTTAGTTGTGTTGATACTTAGTATACTAGAAATCTATGCAGAAGTATTATAACATATTATTTCATTTAGAAAAGCAATCAATCCATTTGTGTCAGCATACTTTTTATGATGAATAACTTCTAAAACAACACAATAGCATAGCAAGTTGTTTTATGTTTTTGCAAACCTTTTAATATCTGGCTTAATTTAAGAGTGATAGATCTGGTAATTCTAGCTTGTGTTAAGTAGATCATAAATAATCAGAATTGAGGAAAAGTATTCTTTGTTGTAAGAAGTCTTAATCAAATTGTGAAATATGAAACAAAAGTGGTGATTCAAGCTTGGTTGCAATTCTTTCTTAAGTCATTTTGTCTTTACTTCACCATCCAAAATATTAGCTCTTAAAGAAAAATCAAGATAACTCTTTCAGAACCTGTCAAATAGGCACATTGTCAGCATGCTATTTAGAATAAATTTTATTTAGCTATTTAGAATAAATTCTATTATTTCTTTTATTGAAGAAATTATTAAGGTACATGACAGTTTGTTTGTTTTTAATGCTTACTAGGTTGAACTGAACTTATTTTTAGGATGTATGTGTCTCTTCTAAGCATAGTGAATACTGTCCGGGTATTTAGGCCCAGGCAGTTTCTCTGTGAATTAGCATTGTGCAATAATTGATGTGACTCACACCTCGTAGAGGTCGACAGTGCACAAAGGAGTCCACAGAGAAGTAAAACTGACTTAATTGCTTGGACAGCTGAGAAAAAGACCATCAACAAAAATTGGGCAGAAGTGCTGGTCTTGTACAAAGATGTTCCATTTGAACTGAAATGTTCGCTCTGGAGAGAAGGTGGTATGTCATTGGTTCTTTAACCCATGAACCAGTTAAGTGGTTCTATATCCAGGGACAATGTGCAGGGAGAAAAGGAATGGACAAACAACAGATCTGTGGGGAATACTTAACTCTGGGGTGGGAAAGAACTGGTAAAAAGGAGGAGATACAGGAGAAAATGTTTAGAGAGAGCTGGGAAGAGGCACGATTTAAAAAAAAAAAAACAAAAACACAGGCTACAGAAGTGATGAAGAAGAGCTTTTTCTTAGCGTGTGTTGTCTGCAGCGTCCAGTATTGAATTAAAACTGAGAAAAGGTGATTGGTACTTTCATTTGGAAGCATAAAATCTTGGAGACCTTAGGCAGCATAGTTTTGACAGGTTGTTACTTTTTTGTAATTTCAGGTTTGGATTTGAGAGAAGTGAAGCAGAAAAGTTTTTAACTCCTGGAATAACAAATATTCAGAGGAGGCAGATCTGCCTTTTGTTCTTTTGCTGCTCTTTTCCCTTATCATCTGTGCCCTAATTAAGCAAGCTGAGTTGAGGGAAGCTAAAAAATTACTCCAGTAAAACTCACTTCTCCTAGTATTTAGCTTATTTTAGAATGATAGTTTTGTTTGTTTTTAAGTATAGTGTTTATATTTTAGGCGCAAACTAGCCTAAGATCAGAAGCTCTGCTCCTGGCTTAACAACTCTGCGGGCTCCACTTCCTCATCAGCTGGATTAGGGAGTTGAGCTAGATTTTCTCTAAGATTATGCTAAAATTATATGTTGGTGTTGGTCTATGACATGTCCTTTCTTCACCTGTTTTTTTTTGTTTGTTTGTTTGTTTTGTTTTTCCTGTTGTAATAGGTTCAGCAAGTTGAAGAGTCTTAACCTTTCCAATAATCATTTAGGGGACTTCCCGTTAGCAGTCTGC
This sequence comes from Uropsilus gracilis, assembly GCA_004024945.1. Lineage (NCBI taxonomy): Eukaryota > Metazoa > Chordata > Mammalia > Eulipotyphla > Talpidae > Uropsilus > Uropsilus gracilis. The sequence continues at coordinate 12,405 of PVHY01006488.1, read as the reverse complement.
AACATCCCAACCCTGACTGAGCTGAACGTGTCCTGCAACGCTCTTAGAGCCCTCCCGGCCACCGTGGGCATCATGCACAAGTGGGTATGGGTGCCCACCCCCTTGGAAAGCAGCTCTGAGGTCTCAGCCACTTGAGACTAGTTGCCTTGTTAAATTAGTCACATAAGTGTTACCCCCGAATTGAAAATCAGGTTTTATGTGGTCTAGGTAGGATTCATTTGTGAGTTTTCTAACTCTGAAGAATCTTATAAAAAAATTGAAATGGCCTTGTTCTGAACTGAAGATCCCTATGGATGTATGGAGTATGACTAAATCTGAGGGGAAGGACTATGTTCTCATTTTCTGAGTTACGTTGAATTCTAAGGCAAAAATAATTTTTTTTAAAAAATAACGGTGAAAGATGGGTATTTATTTAGCTGCTCCAGATAGCACGTAGTTCGCATTTTTCCCTTTCATGCCTATCCAAGTTGGGGAAATTGGTCGTAATTTTTGTTTTCAAAAAAAGATTAAGATGCTTATCTCTGATCTTACCTCCCTCTCCCTAGTACATTACTACCTCGGGCCCTTATGCATTTTGTAAGGGATAATAATACATTGTTTTTCTAACACATATAATCTATACTTGTGGGACTTAGATGCTGATCATAAGGATGTAAAATTTGCATGTTCTCTTTATAATTCTTACATTTTCTTTAATAGCTTACAGACATTTTTGCTGGATGGAAACTTTCTCCAGGCCCTTCCTGCTGAGCTGGAGAACATGCAGCACCTTAGTTATCTTGGTCTTTCTTTCAATGAATTCACTGACATTCCAGAGGTATTGGAGAAATTGACAGCTGTGGATAAACTTTGTATGAGTGGAAACTGTCTGGAGACCCTTAGGTTACAGGCTTTAAGAAAAATGCCTCACATTAAACACGTGGATCTGAGGTAACCATTTTTAAGAAATATATGCCATTTGAGTGGTTGACTGCTGTGTAAGGGGTAGGCGATGGCCCTTGGGTGGCGTTCTCCAGCCAAGGACAGCAAGCTGCTTCTTTGTAGTTAGGCCTGTTTTTCTCTTTCTGCCCAGCACAAAGAACAGTGAGCAGTAGTAGAATTTACTCATACATGAAACTTGTTTAAAGAGCATTTTCATATGTCTCAAAGGTCTTAATTTGGTTTGTAAATTTGAATCCCATTTTAATTTGCTTGAATAGATAGGTCCATCAATTCAGAGAGCTATTTAAAGTGAATGAACCATACAATTGAGAGAAAAATTGGTATTTTCTTAGTTCCTTTCTTCTGAAGGCAGTTACCATCTCTTAATTTTTTTTTCCTTCCTTGGATTTTCAAATTTAATGTAATATACTCATTGAATTAAATATTTATGTGTGTGTTTAACTAATCCATTTTTCAAATGACTCTGCCCTTTGTTTAGTCTTCTTTGCAAATATATAAAACTCATGATCTCTTGTCAGGTCAAAGTCTGGCCAGCACCTCCACTGACATCCCTCCCAAAGACCAGGGAAACTTGCGTTTTGATCCTGGTCACCCTAAGTTTCACCTGGAAATCATTGTCCCAGTCTTGTGAAATTAAAGATGTTCAATAACCATCCCTTCCTATGGGAGCGTCAGTGGTGGCTTTGAATGCATAAAGAATCCACACACAAGGAGAACACTTCAATATTTCTCTTTGTTAAGGAAGAACTAATACCTGTCGTGGGCTTCAGGTCCTGCAAAGTAGAACTTAGGCCATAAGACTAACTTGTCTCCTCTGATACTTTTCAACATTAGCCCTGGGTTGATGCCACTTACTAGTGGCATTAAATCTGATGAGACATTTTAATGTCTGTGCAGTTGTTTTCTCATTTATAGATTACAGTTAATACTAGACCCTAATTCATACTGTTTTGGAAGGAACTGCATTAAATACCTCACACTCTCAGTATGTTTATGTTTTTCATTATTACCTGCTCCAGGACTCTTTTCTACTCCGGGAGCCTATTCCACTTGCATTCTTCCCATCTTTTCACCTCTCTGTCAAAGGTGATTCGTTCCTTGCTTTAGTCCCCATTTCCTTCTCTGTTGATAACACTAGATCCTCACTCAGGTCTAATAAGGTAGCATCATCCTTTGCTCTCCCCTTTCTTCTCCATGTGGGTTGGCCTTGGAAATCCGTTCATTCTGTTCCCAAAAAGAACTGCTGATAAATTTCCCCATTCTTCACATGAAGGGAATCAAGCCTGTCACACCTGGGAAGTGTTTACAATTTGCAAATATCCCATTCTTAATTTGGAGTATGAGTGGTTATAATTTATCTGACTTTGAAAACTCTTTGGAATGTGACAAGCTAAGGAACTTCATCTCCTTAACTTTCTTCCTAAGTTGTTTACATTTGTCTCCGAGTGAATCACTTGGATTTAGAAAACCTTATCGTTCTAAAATTTAAGTCCTATTTTATTCATTCACTCCATTCACTCCACTGTGACCCAAGTAACAAGTATACTGACCTCAGGTGACAAGTGTAAGATGATTCCCAGTTACCTGATAGTAGAAGACATTCTTTCCTAGATATGAATTAGCTTACAAATAGATTGCTCTAGTCTGAGTAACTTCTTACTGACAGCTTTTTAAACTCTTCAGATTTCTGGTATAGAGTCTTTATAGACAAGATCACTTGCAGGATATTTAAATATCAGAGAGAAGATTTCAGATTCACTATAAATGCTGAATGAGTTTGAGTAGATAGCTGCTCTACTCCAGATCACTGAGCTGAGGAAGAAAATTTGATCAGATTTCCTTGTAATTCTACCTTCGTGTTTTTATTTTTATTTTATTTACTTATTCATTTGAGACTAAGTCTTGCTATTTTTGCCTGTGGAACCACAGGTTCACGTTGCCCAGAATACCATGGACTCAAGCAATCTCCAACCTCAGCTTCCCAGGTAGCTGGGATTACAGGTGCCCGCCACCATGCCCAACTATTTTTCTGGGACTTGGTCTCACTACGTTGCCCCAGGTGGGACTTGAACTGCGATCCCCCGTCCCAGCCACACTCCATAGGCTGGTGTTTACAGGCACACACCACCATGCCTGGCAGATTCCAGGGGTTTTTTGTTGTTGTTGTTTGTTTGTTTGTTTTGAGATTAGGTCTCAAGCTGTTTTTGCCCATGGAATTACAGGCTCACATTGCCTGGGGTACAACAGACTCAAACAATCCTCAGCCTCAACTTCCCTGGTAGCTGGGATTACAGGTGTGCACCACCATGCCCAGCTATTTTTTGGGACTAGATCTCACTGTGTTGCCCCGAGCGGGACTTGAACCACAATCCCTAGCCCCAGCCGCTTCATAGGCTGAAGCTCAGGCACGTACCACTGTGCCCGGCAGTATTTTTAATTGAAGGTAATTGAATGTTATAAAGGAACTTTGACTTAGTTTTTCTAAGCAAAGAGCTAATTTTACTGAGTTTTTAATGTTTTCAGATGGAATGTTTGATTAAAAGAGATCATTTTTCTTTTAATCTCACTGTCTTACTATTGGTGTTCTTTGAGTATGACATTATTTCTTCATCATTATGAATAATTCTAATTCCTCCACATTCTGTCCATAATATGGTTGTTGTCTACATCTCTCTCCTTGGTCATTTCTCTCTGTTTTCTGCCAGATGGTTGCCCAATCTCAGGGTGTGCTATCATTGACCTTTCATCCCCATTATAAGTGTCCCCAGACTTTAACTAACTTCCATTTCTCTCCTTGGGACTTGTTCCACTTCAACCTTAGGGGTGACTAAGTTCTCTTTATTTTCCTTTAGGGACTTGCTTAATGAAATACATGAAAACAGAATTTGATTTCTTTTTATTTAACCAGTCTTCTCAGTTCTTGTTTCCATCATTGCTTTGTTGGTTTATCCAGACACAAGCTTTTGGTTCTATTTCTAGTCTACCACCAGGATCTGTTTTTCTTTTTTCACACTGTTTTTTTATCTCTATACCTTCTTTATCTGTCTCATTGCTACTGTTTTCTCCTAGTGAACCATATGCTTGCATTTGTGTTTCTCGAGCAAGTAGTCTTGCTCAGCGCCTTCGGTTCTTTATTTAGTTCAACTGAACCTCTCCTCTCTGGCTTCAGCCACCAACCTGTGCCCCCCTTGAGGATAAGGCTCTAACGCAGAACACTCAAGTTTATCCTGCAAGCCTCTTATTGGCTACTCCTCAAGAAAGACAGAGACACAAAGAGACAGAGTAAGATATTGGTATAGATATAGATTGATCTTTCTTTCTCTCTCCTCCCCACCCCCCCTCCATTCATTTACTGTCTGTCTATCTGGAAATTGAAACGAAGTATTTTAGAAACTTAAAGTGATTTGGCATTGCTGCAATATCCAGATAGACTCATCTTAAGGTACATGAAGGTACAGAGCAGGTGTTGGCGAATCTTTAAGTGAGCCACTTTTGTTGGGAATTGCATATGCAGTGTGACCACACATTATTCAGTGATGGATTATAGGTTTAGAAAAGAGATCTTCCACCATAAATCATTTGGGAGGCACCACACTTATTCATCCTTAGACCGCTAGTAATAGCACTTAATAGGCACCATACTTGATAAATACTAAATGACCCATTTTGTAGCCATAGTCTCACTCCCCTTACACTATACTGACTCCTGTTGACCTTTGCACATGCTGCATGAAACCTTGGTGCTGCTCTTATCCTGGCCTGCTACTTCTCCCATTAGTGCCTGTTAAAAGTCTTGCCTACCCTCAGCATTCAATGAGCATGCTTCCTCTTCTGTAGCACTTTCTTGAATCATTCTGTTTTAGACATCATCATAGCATTTACCACATACTTGCAGCCTTCATACTTCATATTTTATGGCATATGATTTCTCTCATTAAACTACTAAATCGAGCAACAAACATCATAGAGGTAACTGTTTTTGTCATCTCTTGCAGACACAAGGCTCATCTTCACCATAGCCTTTCACAGTTAACAAAGCGCTAGCACACATGTTCATTTTCTCAGTTGCCTTGTAGTGCTGAATGTCTTATCCCCATTTTATAGATGAGAATAAACTTAACAAGAACTTAATGACTGGCTCAAGGTCATAGGTGCAACATTTTGAGCAGCCAACTAGAACTAGAGACTAATAATCTACACATAGAAAACTGCTCAGCGAATATTTATGAAATTAATGGTTCAGTCAGCTGAGGGAATTATTGCAAGGAAATCTTAATCACATTTTGCCTCTTTTAAAGTTCATCCTAAATAATTATTGTGCGAAACTGAAACCTTTTTATATTTAACTCCTGATAGGTCTTAGCAAGTTAAATTGACCTGTAGGAATGTGAACTTTCTTATCACTTTAGATTTTGCTTTTGTCTCCCCCATTAAATCAGCCTTTCAGTTATCTTAGTGTTAATGCAATGAAATTGTTGGGGAATTGTTTCAAGTAGGGATAATTATGGGTGCCACATTATGAAGGTAATATAAAGTGTAGATTAAGGAGAACATGAAGCTTTTTTCAATTCCTGCAGGCTATTGTATCAAAAATGAGATTTGTCTTTCCTTCTCATTGTGTGCACATAATCTACTAATCTGGTGAGCATTTGGAAGTAGGCAAATTATTGGGTTGAGGCCAGTTTTTTAATCTTACAACCCAAAATAAATAAGTGGCAAAATACAGTCCTCTTGGGGACATTTAAAGTGGCCATATGCTGGTTGATGAAGCCTAGCTGTTTGCTATCTGTCAGCCAACCTTGTGTTACAGTGGCCTTTTAACTGCTGTTAATAATTCATATATGATCGTTTTACTTTTTTCAAGAGCGCAGGCATTTACTATTAAAGACTTATTAGCATTTTTCTAAGCCCCTAGCCTTCACATCAACACTCATCTCATCAAGTGCGTAATTTTAGCACGTTGCTGACTTTGTAATGAGGACTGAGAAGTAGAGAGCTTGTGTTACTGTTTGTAAAGGAAGTGGATATAGACCAGCTAGGGGTTGAGTTTTTCATCTCCTCCACCCGTTGAAGTGAAATGTGTCTTTATTTGTTGACGTCTGGTCCCCATGTGACATACTTATCTTCTGGGCAGTTCGTCTCCAGTGACTCAGGGCGTTGGTTCTCAAAGTGAGGCTCTGCCAGTTTTCTCTGTGCACCCTGTGCCCTCGACGTGTTTATCACCATCACTGTCCTTCATGTCATGGTTTCTCAGTGACTCCTAGATGTCAGATTTCAGTATTTTCTGCACTTAAAATAGTCCCTCAAAAAAGGAATGAAGATCATTTGGGTAATTAATCCTAGACCATGAGCCAACAGAAATCCAGATACTTACATTCCTGCTTCTGGTGTATTTAAAAGTCCCTTTTCTTTCCCCCACAAGTTAACCTAGTTGTGTCCTATATGCTGTTCGCACATTCTCTTTCCTTTCTTTAACATCTGGTGCAGTTATAACCTGCTTCGTGAGCTCTGGAGTATGTTTTCTGTGTGTTCTTTCAGTCAGGTTCTTTGGAGGTAAATAAGTAGATTTTTTTCCCCTCTAGAATTAAGGTAAAAATCAATGTATGTTTGCTTTTCTTCCAGACTTAGTGTCCTAAATTGTGTTTTAGATTATATTATCCAGGTTAGGACCCTGTGCAGATAGAAGCTAAAAATAACCAGAAAATCCAGTCCAATAGGCTAGACCAGATGCTGAAATGAAAGAAATTGTGGATAACCGTTTTGCAATGAGATGAGTCCTTGTTGTACCTCAGCATATTAGGGTGTGGCCTCTTATTTATAGTATTGCAGTTAATTATCGTCTCTATATCTTTTTCCCCTTAAGACTGAACATAATTAGGAAGCTTGAAGCGGATGAAGTAGACTTTCTCCAGCATATCACTCAACTTGATCTGCGAGACAATAAACTTAGTGATCTAGATGCTATGATTTTCAACAACATTGAAGTTTTACACTGTGAAAGGAATCAACTGGTGACATTAAACATCTGTGGCTATTTCCTGAAAGCACTCTATGCCTCTTCTAATGGTATGTAACAGAGACCACATCACAGTTTATCTTTGGATATAAGGATTTACTGAACAGCAGCATTCTGCCTTGCTTTGATTTTTCTTCCCTCAAACTTAATAAGTATCAAATTTTGCTAAGACAAAAATCATAAGAGAAGAATGCTGGCTTGGTATTTATAAAGGAATTGAAAGGAACGATTTTATATTTCTTGACTTTTGTTTCTCATATTGTGATATTTAGATAAATTATGCCCACTTTTTATTTGACTCCTCTGCTTGAAGGAGGGAGGGGATGAACTGTTTATTTGACTGCCTTGCTGAGATAGTAAACCTGGAGCCTTTTCTTACAATTGGAGAGTGAAAGTGAACGGAATAACTGTTTTGAATTCCATTCAGGTTCTCAAATTTCATGCTCTGTTAACAATGGAACACACATTAGGAGAAGTCTGATTTTTTACCTTCAGGGATACCACAAAGCAGGAGCCTTAGTCATTGATGAGATCTCTTCCTTAGAATTGGGAAATTTTGACAGTTCTGAAAAAAGAGGAGGTAGTATGGGCATATATTTTCTAAAGTGAAGCTTTCAGTTCTCTGCAATCAGAAAACTCCATGATATTTATTACAAGTTAAATAAATGATTATCAAGTACTTGTTTTATATGCAGTGTAGTATATGAGTTCTGGAAGACAAGGGATCTTTATTTTATTTTTATTGAGCTAATACTGGTTCACAGAGTTGTTTGTGTTTTAGAGTTGTAGGACCTCCCCTTTCTCTGTTACTACACCACTCCCACCACCCAGGCACCCATAATACATCCTCACAATCTACTATGCACCTTACTCCCCCTTGTTCGTACTCCTCCCCTTCTCCCCAGAATAAGGGATTTTATTTGTTTATTTATTTTTAATTAATTTTTTTTTTTTGAGACTAAGTCTTGCTGTTTTTTGCCCGTGGAACCGCAGGCTCTCGTTGCCCGGGGTACCACAGACTCAAGCAATCCCCAGCCTCAGCTTCCCAGGTAGCTGGGATTACAGGCGTGTACCACCACGCCCAGCTATTTTTTTTTTGGAACTAGGTCTCGCTATGGGCCCCAGGCGGGACTCGAACCGCGATCCCTAGCCCCGGCCGCTTCATAGGCTGAAGCTTACAAGCACAAGCCACCGTGCCCGGCCAGAATAAGGGATTTTAAAAAACTATTTACTGTCATCTCACTGGAGAAACAAGCAAAACCTCAAATTACTACAGATCACTGAAGGGTTAAAGGACTTGGTTAGCTAGGAGGCATGAAGAGGGTGTTGAAAAGGAAATAATTTGAATGTGATTTGTTTGGCAGATGGGAAAAGAAAAGGAATTCTGAACTTAAAGTTGCCTGCAGGAGAGTGGTAAGATGTTATTCTGGGATGCGTAGCTTGGAGTCAGATGGTGACTCTTTGAAGCTACTTTAGTAAGTGCTAGAGAACCAGTACAGCTTCTTAAATGGAGGAAACAAGTGATGGAAATGATGCTATAGACTGTTAGCATGAAGGTGATATACAGTGTGCATTTAAGGAGAAGAAGAGAGGAACCCACTACACTAGTTCAAGTTTCTGTTTTGGGACTTTGTACGAACTGATGGAAACTTGCTGTTAGCACTACAGATGTTGATTTGAGATTCATCTTCTTAGAAGTGGGACCAGGGAAGTAAGATAACTAGGAGGTGAGAGCTGGTAGTCAAAGTTAGCTGGTGTTACAGTGAGTGTCCAGACAGACACTGACACTGAATTACTTGGTGTTAGAGAATCAGAAGAAACTGCTCTAAGAAAGCAAGCCTTAGTGCATGGTGGTGTCATATGTCATACAGTTTTAAGGAGGAATTTTCAGATTTAAGTTGAGAAAGTCATCTGTGATTCTCAGGAGTGCTGCTTTAGCGGAGTGGAAAAAGCAAAAGCCACTGTACATTTGGTTTCATGGAAAGAAGCCTGAAGTTAAAAAATACAGTGTTCATTCAGTTAATTTTTCAGATAAAATTTAGCATGCATCACAGGAGGAGAGCCACAGGAGGTAGCTGAAAAAGAGGTAGAAAGTAAAATGAATGATTTATTTCAGTCTCTGAATAGGATCTTGTGATAAAATTAGAGGTTCTCTGTGCTTTCCTGTAGTTTGAAAGTTGAACAAATGGATTTATTGTGCTTCCTAAGCTAAACAAACAATGGAGAATGAAGCACAGTGGTGATAGTCTGCATACAAGAAGAATCTCTGTGTTACTTGGATGGTAATGTTTTTGTGTTTTTTTTCCCCCCTTCCTCCTAGAACTTGTTCAACTTGATGTTTACCCGGTTCCAAATTATCTGTCCTACATGGATGTTTCAAGGTAAGAGGTCGTGTCTAGAGTACTGTAGGGTTTGCCTGCAAAGAATTAAGATAACTCCATCAGCTCTGTGCAAAAAAATTTTTTATGTATTTTGAAAGTAAATGGAGCAAGTTAAATTCACTAATTTGGTTATCCTCTGAAAACAGATGTAAATATCTGTCAGTTGAAGTACTGCTTTTGTGTACTATAGTTTAACCAGAAGAATCAAGGGGTCAGAGTGAGCATCAGTCAGAACACCAGGTTTGGCCTTGAGAGATAAGTGAGTTGAGAAATGTATGTCTGGAGTGTCCAGTAATTATTTATATTAACCATACCCTAAAGTCTCTCCCAAAAATGCTTTAAAAATGTTATGTTTCTTTAACTTTTCCCCCCACCTCTCTATATTATGCACACACGTGTATGTATTTATGTATATGTGTGTACATGCAGGCATGTACATACATGTCGATATGCTTGTGTGTGCGATATATGTGCATGGTGTGGGTACGTGATGTAGGCATAGTACATACATGTCAGACACACATGTACATGTTACATGCAGATATCTCCTGGCTAAAAACTTGGAGAAAATAGTGACTAAACCTATGAAGTAGGATTTCCTGAAGTAGGATTTCCATACAGCCTGGTCCGTTTCCTCAGCAGCTGTGAACGGCCTGACCACCTCATCTCTTACATAGTCACCACTGCAGGGTGTCGGGTTTATTCTCATTCCCACACATACCGCGGTGTGGACTTTTCCCTAAAGCTGCAAAGTGTGTATGTGCACACTGAAACTTTACTAGTTATCTTAACCCATGAAAATTGAAATTTACTTTGAAGGTAATTTCAAAGGAAATACCCCAAGTTTCCTGAATAACCACAGCACAGGGAACATGTGAACTTCCTCAGTGACAACTGCTGACCTATTCCAGTGTATAAAGTTGGAGATGTGTGTGAATAGTCATCTTCTTAGTTTCTGACCACAGCTGATGTGTGATTTTTTTTTCAGGTGCAGAATTTACCTTTAGTCATTAGAGCCTACAGGCACAGACAGCTATTTTTAACAATGTTCTCAATCATTTCTATGTGAAGTGTGTCAGAATTTATTGCAAGAATTTTTACGATTATAATTTTATTAGAAATCTATCATTATAAAGTCCTTTGAGTCATTCTTCAAGCATTTCCTTCTTAATTCACCTCAGACAGCATGCATTTCCTTCTTAATTCACCTCAGACAGTTTTGTTTAATGAAACTTAAAGTCAGACATTTCCTGATTCAAATTCCTGATTTTCCTTCTGTCAGTCTTAAGTGTTATCTCAATCTTTAAATAAGAGCAATGCAAGAGTGGGATTTGCTTACCTGGGTGTATGTAGAGACATGGAACAGATTGACTTCAGAGAGCTGACATTGAGTGAATTTATTTTCCTTTTATCCCTAGGACATAATTAACAAATGGCTCCAATTGAAACTCCTAAGTAAAGTTGGCTTAGAAACTCTTGTGTCTTGCTTGTCCTTGTATTATGCTACTTTAAACAGTATTCCTCTTTGTTTTGTGATTTTGTGAATCTCTGCTATATGTGCTTTGCTTCATTAACCTTCCAATCTGTGTGTCTTTCTCATAAGAAACCTGTGATTCTTTCTTTACATGAGTCATAGTGTTACCTGAAAGAACTGAGTTGACATTCACGATAGTGTCTGCTAGGTCCTCCAGGGTGCTCAAGTTAGAAGGTTTAGGTTATTTTATCACTTACAGAATTTTCAGTTGCTATCTATTGAGGTAGCTTTCCCTGAGGAGTCCGTTCCCTCTCCTATCTTATTGGGATGTTTTAGGGGTAAGCCGCTACGAAATAGGCAATCATATCTGTCTTCAGGGCTTCACAGCCAGAACAGGATGTACCTGAATAGCGACTAAGCAAAAAATCTTGCCATCTTTTCTATGCTTTCTATAATAGCGAAATTAGCTGATAGAATTTTTAAATCACACAATTGCCTCTGCCCTAACGTTGGAATTATTTTGACTTTTGCTCTAATAAATTTCCTGTCCCAAGTGTCACATTCACAGAAATATCCATCTATTTCTGAAGCATTACGGTCATAACATATGTACTTTTCTAGCTCTTTGTGCCTGTTCATATCACTTTTTTTTTTTGGAGTATTATATGTATTTATATCTTAAAACATAGTTTTTATACTTTGATTTTTAAACATCAATATCACATATACCTTCATAGATACTAGATAAAAAAATGATAAAATTAATAAGGTGCAATGACAACATCTGGCATGCTATTCTTTAATATTTAAAAGAACTATGAGTTTTAAAGCAGCTAATCTTATCTTAATTTCCTTGGCAATAGAATAAAAATATGTCCTTCCTTTTTTTTTCTTTCTTAACAAACATAAGTTTATTGAGAACAATTTAAAAGTTCACACTCCCCAACCTCCCGAACACACACACACACACACACACACACACACCCGCCCCAATTCTTTTCTTTCCTTTTTGTTTTTTTAATTTATTTTGTGGAAAGAAAGCAAGTTACATAGATAGGTGTACATATTACAATACCATAACTACAAAATTATGACCATGCAAAATAATATTTACTGATGTGTGATTTAAAAGTTTCAAATATCACTGGAATGGCAAACATCAAATCCAGTGTACTGATTATTATTTCTGGGAATGTATAATGGGAAATAGGATAGAAGATATATCCACAGAGAATGATAACTATCTCTGTTCACATCACATATATTAAAAAAAATAATAATAAGGCCATAGCTAACCATCTATCACTGAGGAGACATTCCAACATAGTAGATTTGTCTAAGAAATGATAAGTTCATTTAACAAAGTCATTGTTAACTAGTACACTTTTGGGGGGGTAATTATAATTACCATTTAATACATAAATCAGTGTTTTCAATTAATTAACTCTGAGGTTTATGGCCTGTGTGCCTTTTTTTGCTGCCATTTTAAAACCATCTCTCACTCTTTGTTTATCCATGTCAATGCTTTCATCATATCTACTAGAATTAAGAACTGGTATAATGTTAATGGTAAAAATATAAATTGGAAATAA
>PVHY01006487.1:0-74210 GCA_004024945.1 Uropsilus gracilis | reverse complement strand
TACTTGGAGAGGCAGTAGACTGCCTCAGGCCTGGTCCTGGCGTAAGCTATAAACTGCATAACTACACAGGTCCTTTCAAAGGTTCTACGCATTTCCCTGCCAGTGACTTTACATTTATTATCTAATTTATATTCATAATTGTGTATTCTCTTCCATAAAAGGGGGTCCTCAAAACTACAAAAGCTTCTGACCCCACAGAAACTGGGTCTGCCTTCTTAGAGTTTATTATTAGTGGTAATAATTATCATTTCCCAACCACTGGTAATTGGGATAGTAATTATCCCAACCATCATTATTTATTGGAAATGTGTTGTTGTAGACAACTTCTTGTATTATAACCCTGAATCTTACGCTTGTAAGTGTCCCAGACACAGTCAGGCTTGGACTCATGGGCAGAGCTTTCCGTATCCAAATAGGACTTAGAGCGTTTCCTCTTTCGTCACCTCCCCCAACCCCTTTGGCGCATAGGGTCATCTAGTCAAGCCTGGAAGCTCATTTAAAAAGAAAATTAGTTGCATCCGCAGCTCCCAATGACGCATTTTCTGAAGGCTGTGAAGTAGGCTGGGATTCTTTTGGTGGGAGGGGCTTAGAGAACAAGGAACTCCAGATAGACTCGCAACTCACATATATAAGAGCAGAACGGGTGGGTGGGCACTCAAGCATAGTTCTAAACACTCCTCTCTTCTACAGCAGCGTAGATTTAGCATCCAGAACAGGGAAATTCATATTTGTGAAAATGTCACATAAGGTGGTTTTTTTGTTTGTTTTTTTTTTTTTTCACAATGCACCTACTGCTCAGGTAGCTATAGTACACATGCAAATAGAATTTGCAGGCTGCCTGGACTGAGAGGCCTGTTTGAAGGGCAAACAAGACTTTGCTCCCTCTGAATGCTTCTGTACACAGAGTGCCTACAGTCCATCTTGCAGCTGACTTGAGAAAACAAACATATTTGTCAATAAGCACAGTCTTGAAAGTCGCACTCAGAACATTTCTTTTACAAGGTTCTACGTCCCCCTAGAAAAACTTTTGCTTTTTGGATTGGAAATACCTAAGCAAGTAGGTTTTAAATAGTTTGTCATTTTAGCCATAGCAGGGTATGGTCTCATGTTAGTATCCTGTGCTATTTATTGCCACTCTGGAAAAAAAAAATGTGTAAAATTGAATTGCTGTCATATAGAGCTTTGGGGGTGGGGGGGAATTACACGGGAAATTAATTTACTCCTTAAGCCAGACAAGCATATATAATTATCTGCTGTGGTTAGGATTGCAATTTTAAAGACTGCTGGGAATAGCAGTGGGTGAAAAGGAAAGATTTGGATGGGAGCTTTTAAATAATTACTCCATTAGAGTGGGTTTATTAACTTTTGCGATTAGCTGAGTATACTTATGGCTTACTAGTTCTAGAAACAAATTATCTATAACCTTCATGTATTTAAATGTCCACACAACTTGCAAAATTATACTTGGGAAACTACTTTTGAAGATGCCTTTTCATACAATGATTGTTAGAATAAAAGTTCTTCACGAGTTAAATAACTTAATTGCACATTTTTCAAAGCTTTTCTTGGAAGTGCTAGGGGCTCTGAAATAAAAGGTCTTTTTTAAAAATTACATGTATATATTACATTATTGTATACCCTGAGGTTCTCCCACCACAATGTCACCCATGTATGAAAGGTAATTTCTTTTCTTCTTCTTTTTTTTTTTTTTTTTTTTTTGGTGACTAGGTCTTGCTATGTTGCCTGGGGTAGTCCAGATACCGTGGACTCAAGCAATCCCACATAACTGGGATTTCAGGCGCCCGCCACTGTGCCCAGCTGCTTTTTTCAAGACCAGATCTCATTGTGTCGCCTGGGGTAGTCTTGAACCCATGAACTCAAGCGATCCCAGGCCTCTTGCCTCCCAGCGGTTGGTCTACGGGTGCATACCACCACACCTGGCAGAAAGGTAATTTCTATTTCAATAGTTTTAACTTTTTCCCAACATGTTTTTATTCCCATTATACATTGTATAAATTTTCATTAGAACCATGGACAGTCTTAAGTTTATATGTCTTGTCCAGTTGCCATGTTAGTAGTGGTCCTTTTGACTTTCAAAATTGTAAATCACCTGTCACTTCAATTATAATGCAAGTTACACTAAATTCTCTTATTTCCTACAAAGACCATGGGTTCCCTGAGAGAGGGAGCCCTGCCTTTTCTCTTTTTTCCATGTGTTCAGTGCCCAGAACAGGATTTGACACATGGTAAATACTCAGAAAGTCTTTACTGAAGGATTAACAGTTATCAAAAGACTGATGTTTCCTTTTTATATATGTTGATTAAGCCCAATCTTAATGATTTAATTTACTGAATTGTACCTTGTCAGAGGCTGCCAGCTAAGACCAGACAAGACTCATGACTGTAAAATTTTTTTAAAAAACTTCATTTTACTATCTTATCTGGCTTCAGAACACTGAAAACAAAACTAACATGACAAATGTCCAAAGAGCAAAGAGCAGCTTCTCCATTCCCCCAATATTTACCTTAAAAAATATTTCTTAAAAGTTACCAACAATGTATGGGTAACCCCCCTGCCCACCATTATCTCACAAGAACTAATGTTTCATCCAAATTTTATTATCATAGCTATTAGTCTTCCCTAGTTAATTAGTCGTAAAACATTTTCTTGACCACCCTTTTTCCCCCTTGCCTAAACCCTATAAAAGGCCTAGTAATTTACCTTAAAGTTGCTATCAGCCATGCTTCTAATAGCTCACAGTCTTTGTGTTAATCTCTCTCGCTCATCCTTTCTTGCAACCCTGAACCCGGCTCTTTACAGTACTTGAGTCTATTTATTAATCAGCAACTGGCTGTTAGACTGCTGGGAAGGGGAAAAAGTGAATGATAAGAGTTATTAAAAACTACTAGACAGAGGAAAGCAATGGAAAAAGGGAATGATCCCAGAATCTTTTGATTTAATAGGATGTTTAACTGAAAAGCTAAAGTTTAAAATGTGTAATCTACTCTGCAATCAGATATTAAGATCTTTTAATATTTACAGTAATATCACGTGCTGGAATGATAAATTTATTTATAGGGTATGACTTGCCTGTGGCTAAAGAACAATATATTTTGATCTTAAAAACATGAAAATGGCACTTTATAAAATTATAATAACTATCTAAGCCTTTATGAAAAGATCTCAAACCTTGGGGAGATGAACACTAAAATTCAGTTTTAACATCATGCAGTTTACTTTTATTTAGCAGAGTAGTAGAAAGAATCATTTTGATTTATAAATTTATCCCCATGCTGAAATTATTCCAAAAGTATAAATCTCAGAGCCACTGAAAATGGAATACATTTTCTTCCAATAATGAAGAACATTCAGGAACATTTTCATTGGGTGATTTGAGTCTTATAGCTGTTTAAGAGAACTGTATGCTGTGAGTTCTTGTGTTGCTGCCAATGCCTGTTTTCAGATTTAATAATTGCCTCATATATTTTGATGCTCCTTCATTTAGCAAATACCTACTGATGAGCCTTACATCTTCCTGATGTATTGTTTTTTAAATCATTATATAGTGTCCATCACTGACACATGCTACCTTTTTTTTAGCTGCAAATCTGTTTTATCTGATATAAATATGACTGTTCCTGCCTCACATTGGGTCCCGTTTGTTTGCAGGCTTTTTTTTTTTTTTTTTTTTTTTTTTTTTTTTTTTTTTTTTTTTTTTTTTTTTTTTTTTTTTTAGAGAGAGACAAAAACAAATTTACTTATTAAAATGGCAAAGCAAATAAAAGTCACTGAAGGGGTAAAAGGGAACCCCTTTAGTAATCTTACCACACAGTTCAGTCTCTAGTCCAAAGTGCACATGGCTGCAGCAACCATGTGCAGCCACAAAATGGCGGCTGACCCACCTTAAGCAGATAAAGGAGTTAAGATGGCGCCACCATTCCTTCTTCAAAGACACAGCTCCACTCACTCCAAGCCAGAAGCCAAGATGGCATCGTCGATCCTTCTCCAAAAGCAGGAGATTCAAATCCAATGAGGACGACCAGGGTGGCATCTTCAATTCTTCTCCAAAAGGCACAGCTCTGGCATTCTTTCAACTCCATCTCCAAAATGGCCCACCATCAGCAAAACTCACTTGATAGAGCAACACAGCAAACACTTCAAATGTCTCACGTTGAAAATGGCAACACAGCAAACTTTCCTCAGTTCTCCAGAAGACTTTCAAGTTTCACAGTTTCAAAATTAAACCAAGTTTTCAAGTACCAAGTTTCCAAGATAGCTCACACAGGTCACAAGTTTCTCCAACATGCTTCCCCAGGCTCCTCACCAGCCCGGGCTGGGAATGGAAACCCACAGCTTGGCTTCCTTCCCTGCCCTGCTGGCCCGCGTGGCAGTGGCAGCTCTGAGGCCTCCAGCCTCCCTTGTTTGCAGGCTTGCTCTCAAACCCTTTATCTTGAGTCTGTGTTACCTTGGGAGCTCAGCATCCTGACCATAGGAAGTTGAATTTTATTTTCTGATCCAACCAGTTGCTCTGTAACTTTTGATTAGTGAGATCAGTTCCTTTACATTTAAAATACTCGTTGATAGATGAGGGTCTGCTTTGTCTTTGGTTTTCCAATTTTGTCTATTTCCTTGATCAGTTATTGTAAATGTTATTTTCCTTGATTTGGATATGAGAGCTCCTCACAACATTTCTTGTAGGGGCAGTTTAGTGTTCGCTAACTCCTTCAATTTCTATTTGTCTGGGAAGGCCTTTATTTCTCCCTCATATTTGGGTGATTCTGAAGGTTATAATATTCTTGGCTGGCAGTTTTTATCTTTAGGTATTTTTAATATGCCATTCCATTCTTTCCTTGTCTGTAGGGTTTTCTCACAGTCAGATGTAAGCCTGATGAAGGTACCTTTATAGTTTACTTACTTCTTCCCCTTAACCAGCCTTAATAATTTCTCTTTGTCTTGACCTGTTAGAAATATGCATCTTGGTGTAGCCCTTATTATATTTAGGTAACCAGATGTTCTCTTAATGAATTCCTGCTCTACTATCTCTTTGAATAAGTTCTCTGGTATCCTCTCTCTCTGCCTCTTCTTGAATGTCTATTAGATTAGATTGCCTTTCTTAGTGAAGTCAGATAATTCTCCAAAAAAATTGTCTTTTTTTCTTGATTTTTCTCTTTGTTAATTTTTATTTTGAAATGATTATAGTCTTGTTGTGGACAGAATATTTGTTCACATGTTAATGCCTAATACTCTGTGATGATATTTGGAGTGGGTCAGGTCATGAGGGTGGAGCCCTCTGGAATGGGATTAGTGACCTCATAAGAGAGACATGAGAGCTAGCTTGCACTCTGTCTACTATGTGAGGATCCAACCCAGAGGTGTGTACTTGCCAGAACCCATCAAGCTGGCACCCTGCTCTTGCTCTTTCAGCCTCCAAAACTGTGTGAAAAAATTTGTGTATAAGTCACCCAATTTACGATACTTTGTTATAAAAACTTGAACTAAGAGAACTCTCAAAAAGAAGTTGCAAAAATAGTATAGACAGTTCCTAGCTACCCTTCTCCCAGCTTCCCCTAATAATACTACTGGCCATAAATATAGTATACTTCCCAAACCAGGAAATTGGCAAGGTCATTTCTTTTGAAACACCAAGAACTTTGAAAAAATCTTGCTGTAAATATGACAAGAGATGGCTTGAGTTTTTCATAGCCAAATAAAATTATTCTGCAGTGTACCTAGAAGATACTATAACAACTTTTATTTTTATATGTAATGTGATGTCAAGTAACAAACAAGCCTGGTTAGATGTCTGTATCTGAAGCCCAACAGAATAATGTAATGGATTTTGTTGTATTATGTATTGCTTTAAATTTTCTGCTATTCTAGTTTAAATAGTTGCATTTAGAATAACAAATAATACTGATGGACCAAACACATTCATACTTAGTAGTAATGAGACTGGAAATGACTTTTTCTTTACATTACTATTTAAATACCTCATATACACTTTGGAATATTGCTTCAAACACAATCAACAGCTTCTGTAAACAATCATAGAGCGTATGTCCCCGATATTTTAGCTATGGTGGAAAAGCCACCTCCAAGGCCACACATTTGTTCCTCAAGGGCACAGTGCTCTAATTTGTTTTGGAAATATTTTTATTTGGTACATCATTTTCTTCACGCTTGAGGTTACATTTAGCTAAACCCAAGAAAACAAATAATATAGTAATGTGGATATTTTCCACAGTGCAGTTTATAGTTATTAAGCAGGTGGTTTGGGGTTTGGAAAAAGTAATGACAATAAATTGTTATAGACTGGAGCTACAAAATAGAGGGGAAAAACTGGTCAAAGGAATTGTATGATAAAAAAATCTATTCAAGAAATACTGACATTCACCTGAGAACCACAGATCTGGACTCTACATATACAAGGTTGGGTTAGACATTTTTTTCACATTTTGATATTCTGAAATAGAGGGGTTGTTAGAGCTGTTTTAAAATTACTGTTGGCCATATGGCAGTTGTGATGTAGTTACTATGACTAACGTATTTGTGAATTTAGTTATAATTCCTGACTGTAAGAGAGATGAACTGCTAGCCTTTAATGATTTATTAAAAAATATCATTTAAGAAGCATTTGAAGGAGTATGATTCCTAGTTCTCTGAAAATTTTCACTGACTAGTCTAGTAATCTCTAGAAGGAACCAACATCAAAACCTGATAGGTGTCAGGGAAAATGTCCTGGAGACAGTCTTGAAGCACTGTCTGAAGAGATCCTGAATGTATAACATTCTTGATGTCACTCGTAGAGGAAAATATTGTGGAAAAGATTTCAAAGGGCCGGGTACGGTGGCTCGTGCCTGTAAGCTTCAGCCTATGAAGCGGCCAGGGCTAGGGATCGTGGTTCGAGTCCCTCCTGGGGCCCGTAGTGAGCCCTAGTTCCAAAAAAATAGCTGGGCGTGGTGGCATGTGCCTGTAATCCCAGCTACCTGGGAAGCTGAGGCTGGGGATTGCTTGAGTCTGTGGTGCCCCGAGCAATGAGAGCCTGTGGATCCACAGGCAAAAATAGTGAGACCTAGTCTCAAAAAAAAAGAAAAAAGATTTCAATAAAAATTCTGAATTAGAAAATTATTCAGAAGAATGAGACTATGAATGTACTTTTTATCACTTATAAGCACATTATATATATAATAGATATGTATACATTATATGTGCAAAATATAGACATTATATACTGATACATTTTTTACATATAGGTAAAAGATATAGATGTGTGTGTATATATATATGTATATATACATATAAATCTATGTCTAAATAAACTTATGAAAAAATTTCAAGCAACCCAATAGGGAAAGAAAAATTTATCAACAAATTCTGCAAGAAAAATGAATATTGATTTTTAAAAAATTCAGCTTTTACACATATGCAAAATTAATTTGAAACCTTTAATTGGTGAATATATGAGTATAAAATAGTTTCAACTTTTTTATATAATACAAAAATGTCAAAATCAAATAGTGGAAAAATAGAAACAAATAACTAAAAGATTTCTATCAGTAGACACAAAATAAAAACGCTTCAGTGACAGTCATCGTGTCCTACTTTAATTGACAGGTTTTTGTTTGTTTTTTCCCTCCATGGGGGCTGTCTCCAGGGACCCAAGACCAACATTACTGGTCAGTTGGTCAGGTGTCTTGGGGTTACTGTGGCACCGGGATGGAATCCGCCTGCCATGGCCAGGTGAGTGGGTCATGAACAGTTGTTTTTTTTTCCCCTTAATTGTACATAAAATAATGAAGAAGTATCTCAATGTTGGTAGAATTTTAGATTTGAAGAAGTACAGTGGTTCCTAGTGTGGAGGAAAATAGTCGTTTCTCACCCTTTGGGAGCTTACAGAGGAGAATAAGCCCAGAGTGTGTGGTGGTAATGGAGCTATAATGGAGCTGTGGGAGTGCACCTTTAAAATGACCTTTGCATTTTAGAGCTTTACAGTTTATGCTGAACTTCCACAGTTACTGTTATTGCATCTTTTTTTTTTTTTTTTTTTTTTTTTTTTTTTTTTTTTTTTTTTTTTTTTTTTTTTTTTTTTTGAGACTAGGTCTTGCTATTTTTGCCCGTGGAACCGCAGGCTCTCATTCCAGGGTACCATGGACTCAAGCAATCCTCAGCTTCCCGGGTAGCTGGGATTATGGGTGCGCGCCACCACACCCAGCTATTTTTTTGGAACTAGGTCTTGCTACTGGCCCCAGGTGGAACTCAAACCGTGATCCCTAGCCCCGGCCGCTTCATAGGCTGAAACTTACAGGCACGAGCCACTGTGCCCAGCTATTGCATCTTCTTAACCATACTGTAGGCAAGCCACATAATTAGCCCAATAGATACACTGGTTGAATGAATGAACCCATAAAGAAACTGGGACCCATAAGATTAACTATATTAATTAGAATTACCCAACTAGTAAGTCTGAGACTTGATTCTTTCAGCAAAACTTTTTTCCTAAACCATGTTTCTTCAATTGGTCTCCCCAGAAACAGGGTCTGAGCTGAGGACACCTCTTTACTAGTGATTCGTTGAACTTGTCATCTCAGGGAAAACCTATAAAGGATGAAGGAAGGCAGGAGAGACCAGGGACTGAAGCTCATGGGAGATGTGAGTTTCCTGGAGGTCCAGCTTCAGATTGATCTCAAAAGACCCCTGAAGAGGGATGTCCCAGTCTGGGGACAGGAGGTTGAACTGGTACATGCCTATATCTGTCTCTTAATGGCTCTGGGAACCTTATCTGGGTTTAGGTGGCACTGAGGGTGATTCTCTGGAAAAGGTGGAGAGTTGTAAACCATACAAGGGAACAGGTGCATCCACCAGGTAAAGAAGACCTGGCCGGTCATTATCCCTGCCCAAAGAGTTCATTGTGACATATTGTGAGCAGGGGCATTTAGTCATTAGGACTGTTCTGAGAATTAGTGTGGCTTTGTTTTTGTTTTTTGAGACTAGGTCTCGCCATTTTTGCCCATGGAACTGCAGGCTCATGTTGCCCGGGGTACCACAGACTCAAGCAATCCCCAGCCTTAGCTTCCCAGGTAGCTGGGATTACAGGTGCGCGCCACCACGCCCAGGCACTAGGTCTCGCTGTGTTGCCCCAGGAGGGACTTGAACTGCGATCCCTAGCCCCAGCCACTTCATAGGCTGAAGCTTACAGGCACGAGTCACTGTGCCTGGCTGTTCTGAGAATTAGTGTGTTAACTGCAAAACAGAATTCATGATAAACCATGTACTGCTTTATCTGCTCAGCTATGGAGACATAAACTAGTGGTCAATAGGTATGATTTTGGTTCACAGATGTGTTTCAATAAGCTGTTTTATTAATGATGTATAGACATTTTAAAAAATGAGTCACTGATGCATAAAATGTTGGTAATTCCTTATAAAGAGGTGGGTTTCTTGCTTCCGTTGGTCATGTGGAAGGGCTGACACACGGGCCCACATTCCAACATAGCAACGAGTTGAGTCTAAATGTAGAACACGCTTAGGGGCACCCCTTATAGATGAGTCCACCTCCTGCTCCATCACTTCTGTCACTCTGCCCAAAGGTAATGTAGTTATAACCTTAGCTATACTCTATCTTACTGTATTTTTATTTTTTTGAGACTTAGGTCTCACTATGTTACCTAGGGTAGTCCTGAACCCATGAACTCAAGTGATCTCTAACCTCAGCCCCCCGAGGTAGCTGGGATTACAGGCACGTACCACCATGCCTGGCTATTTTTTTAGACCCTAGGTCTTTCTTTGTTGCCTGGGATAGAACCTGGCCGACTCAAGCAATATCTGCCCCCAGCCTCCCAGGCACATGCCACTGAGCCCGGCTCAGCTCTAATTTAAATGCCTTGGATGTGTTTTTGAGAAAACTGAATGAAATGCACATATCTTTGCACCCATTTCCCATCCATCCATACATACTTTTTACTAAGCTGTAATATAATACAGAAGATGCATATTTTACATTGATGACCTTTCACAGATCAAACATATTTGTGTGATATCACCAAAATCAAGGAGTGAAAACTTGATTTTCTGTTTCAGCACCATAAAAGCCCCCATTCACCCCCTTCAGTCACCCCACCCCTAGTTAGCAATATTCAAGTCTCTCAATGTGGATTAAAGTTACATACTTTTTGCAGTCTATAAGCATGAAATTGTCTGGTAAAATTTTGGAAATATATTAAATAGAAAATGTCTGATTCCAATATATTTTAAAAAATGCATTTTACTGTCTTTGTGCTTTGTAGAGCAGCGACTGCATTTTTAGGTGAGCCAAACACAATTTAATTCATTGAATTTCTCTGTGAACTCTTGGAAAGAACTTGGCCAAATAGACATTGTCCATGAGAAGGAACATTCCGGCCCACTAAGATACCCTTCATCCTGGCTTCCTCCGAATATTGGCACCAAAGGGACACAGTTGCTCTCTATCAGGAAAGGTGAGAGAATGCCTCTGTGAATTAGGGTTTACCTACAGCAGTAGCTTTTGTGTGTGGTCAACATACTTAACACCCACCAACCCTCTGATTAGTTCCAAGACCAAGAAAGTTCCAAGATGGAACTTTCCCTTCAAAACCTCTTAGTGTGGTGTGGGTGGAACAAATGGGTCAGTCATTTACAATTCAGGGTGTTAAATGAGTTCACAGCTCTAGAGCCAGAAGACCCTCACTTGAAATCATGTCACCACCAATCAACTGTGTGACGTTGCCGCAGCTCCTTCAACTCTGTGCCTCAGCTTTCTCACTAGTAACTGGGTTAATACGAGCACCTGCTTCATGGGAGCATTAAATGAAAACAGCTCAGTAAGGCCGATGGCACATTAACCAGCATGTAGTGAAAACTCAGAAAATGTCACCATTTTTGTAAAGGAGGTGAACTGAGACTAACATGCAGGATAGATGGGGAAGGCTCAAAGGAGAGGGTAACCCCAGAGCCTTAGATTAGTGAGGCCTTGACTGAGTTTTATAGCTGGCCTTCAGGGCTTAATTAAATCAACCAAGGAAGGAAGAATTAGGATCAGGTGGATAAAGGAAGACTGTTTAGAAATATGGAATAACCTGTGCAAAGGAAGGAAGGCAGAAGTTAGCACAATGGGTACTAACTTGTACTTCAACTTGTTTTCTAGAGACTCTGAAGTGGCAATAAATAAGCCTGGCAAAGTATGTGAGGGTCATACTACATAGCATCTTAGGAAAAATTATAGAGAACCTAAAATCAGGCCAAGTGGATGATGGCACATATTTTCGATGTCATACTGACATTCTGAGTAAGAAGTCCACCCAAAGATTATGCAAATTTATAGTATGAATGTACCTCTGTGTTAGTTTGCTCCTTACTGTTAGTAAACTATTCTGACTTTATGATATTCCATATAAATGAGTAGAATTGTGTCTAGCAGAGAGGCAACTAATTTTTGTCTAGTAGAAAAAATAATCTCAAAGGTTACAGTTTATTGCCTAATAGGACATTAACCAACTTTGTATCCAGATATTCTAAATTTAGCAAACATTCTTCTCTCTCTCTCTCTCTCTCTCTCTCTCTCTCTCTCTCTCTCTCTCTTTATAAAAAGATGAGCAAAATCCCTTTCCCCTGTTTGTTTCTTGAAGCCTATTTATTTTCTTACTGGTTTCTTCATTAATAAAAACTTTGTTGGCAACTATTTTTATTGCCTAATGTCAACCAATTTCAACATTTTCTCTTCTGTATTTGTAGTAAAGACTTATTTTTAAGTCTTAAATATTATGCCAAGAAGTGTAGACTTTGTCCTGAAAAGAGTTGGACATTAAATTATGCTATACAGAAGAATAATGTGATTATATTGTATTTTAGAAAGTTCATCTATGCAACAGCATGCAAAGAACCTAATACATTATATTTCTTTTTTTTTTTTTTTGAGACTAGGTCTTACTATTTTTGCCTGTGGAACCACAGGCTCATGTTGCCCGGCGTACCACAGACTCAAGACTCAAGTAATTCCCAGCCTCAGCTTCCCAGGTAGCTGGGATTACAGGCACACGCCACCATGCCCAGCTAATTTTTTGGAACTAGGTCTTGCTACCTTGCCCTGGGTGGGACTCGAACCTCCATCCCTCATTCCCGCTGCAGCTTCCTATGCTGCTGCCTACAGGTACGCGCCACCGTGCCCGGTCTTACTCTGTATTTCCTTTTTTTTTTTGAGACTAGGTCTCGCTATTTTTGCTCATGGAACTGCAGGCTCTCGTTGCCCAGGGTATCACAGACTCAAGCAATCCCCAGCCTCAGCTTCCCAGGTAGCTGGGATTACAGGCACACGCCACCACACCCAGTTATTTTTTTGGAACTAGGTCTTGCTATGGGCCCCAGGCGGGACTTGAACCACGATCCCTAGCCCTGGCTGCTGAAGCTTATAGGCACGAGCCACCGTGCCTGGCCTTACACTGTATTTCTAATGTGATCTGGATTTGTCCATTTTTCAGACCAATGACTTAAAGGATAAGTGCAGGTTATAAGATTACTTTAAAAACAGTGATTTACTTTCACAAGCACTTAGAACAGATAGCTGGCATAAGGGCTTCAGTATTATTTTTAAATGTTAATTGTTTTCTCCTTACTTAATTGGAAGTGGGTATACTTACTACAATTTCTTGATATTTTCCAGTTGCAAGGATCAACTGCAATATCATGTGTGCAGTTGGGGTAGGTCCAAACTGGAGACAGAACTACATAACAGGTTCGATGGGGTGCAGTTGAGCTTAATGAGGTATGAACTCTGACAGAAGAGTAACTATAAGATAGAGGGGCATGACAGAAGAGTAACTATAAGTTAGAGGGGCATGACAGAAGAGCCCAGGGACAGCCAGATTTGGAAGAAGTTCAAATGTCCAGGAGGTGTTTGGTAGTTTTTTATTATCATTTTTTTTAATTGATTTTACACACACACATACACACACACACATATTTTTACCTCATTGTATTACCCAAGGTTCTCCCACCACCATGTTACCTATTTGGTAGTTTTAAAAAAATTGGTGGTTTTTTAAAAAAATGTAATAAATTGTATTTTGAGGGAAAGTAACATTCTTCCCTCAACAGAGGGAGCCTCTCAAAGCTGGCCAGCGCTGCTGAAACTCTTCAGTGGAAGAACACAGGCTGTTCTGCAAAGCTGTCCATTCTCCTTTGCTGTGCAGCCATCACTGTGAGAAGTTATCACATTAAACACTAACCTGCCTCTTTCTTACCTACAAGTGAGGTCTGGGCTGTGAACCAAGACGCACAATTCTCTGCCTTCCCACGACTGCCTTCTGGATAGTTCAAGATCACTATCAAGTTCATCCCACACATTCAGGCCAAATGCTCTGTGTCCAGGTTAATCATATCCAGGAGCCACCATTCTAGTTATCCTCCTCTGGATGGATGGTCATTTCAAATGCTCCTCTGGAGGCAGTACCTGCATGCAATTCAGTGATTCTTCAATCCTTCGTTAACTCCTCTGTAAGTTCTCATCGCTACCGGCACTGACCTCTGGCAGGAGTAGAACCAAACCCCTGCCTCCCAAGAGGAGACGGACATGCGAGTGATGGGGTCTGCTGTAATTTCCCAGGGTCATACCTCCCTTTTTCTGCGTGTGCAGCCTAAGTACCACCCAGAAAACCTAACTTGGTTTTATTTTATTTTATTTTGAGACTAGGTCTCGCTATTTTTGCCTGTGGAACCGCAGACTCATGTTGCCCGGGGTACCACAGACTCAAGCAATCCCCAGCCTCAGCTTCCCAGGCAGCTGGGATTACAGGCGCGCACCACCATGCCCAGCTATTTTTTGGGACTAGGTTTCCCTTCGTGTCCCCAATGGGACTTGAACCGCGATCCCTAGCCCCAGCTGCTTCCTAGGCTGAAGCTTACAGGCATGAGCCACCATGCCTGGCTTGGTTTTACTTTTTTCCTTGTGTAAACTGAGACAATGGCAGGTGTCTGTTGTCCTGTGACAGGTCTGGGATCGACCCCTGTTTGTACCTGAGTGGGTTTATTTATTTCTTACTTGAATGAAGTGGCAGTTTCCTCTTTTTTTTTTTTAACTATAACACAGTATTATGATCTCTTGAGGTCATCTGAATATTGATCATGCCATATTTTTATTTGTCATCAAGAAAGATGGTGAGCATGACTTTAAGGTTTTGTTTTTAAATGAACAGTTGATTTGGAACATGTGACGGACAAAGCAATAGTGTGCTATGAATACCATACCAATTCAAAGACTCTTAATAAAGCATGAAAATACACATTGAATGAATATATATCTTAGGCAATTTCAAATACCTGCTTTTCTAAAGTCTATTTTCTGAATCATTTTTCTATTTCCTGAATCAGCTCATCACCTTTTCCAGTGGGTCTTGGCGCTTCAGTGTGATGATACTGACTGTAACATCTCAAAAATAATGACATAAATGTGATCAAAGAACTATAATAATGAATGTACCTCAACTCAAATATCTGTTGTTTGGAGCGCTACCCAAATTACCACACCTCCTCTAACTCCCATCTCATCCCTTTCAGAAAGGGAAATTAAACCCTATAGCATCCAATTTCCCCTCATTTGTTAAGTGGCATAAGGAATAAGCTTTCAAAAAAGATTCTCTAAGGGCAGTAAAGGCATCTGCTAAATCATTTTGTTGGTAAGTTTAAAGCCCCAGATTAGTCAGGAAGATTCTATTTTTAGGCTCATTGTTGAGAGTATCAGGTGTCAACAGGAAAGCAGGTCCTGAGCAGGGGAATCAGATTGTACCAGACAATGGTTGTCTGGCCTCAAGGCTTCTGGTTGAGCTGTAGAGTGGGGTGGGCTGGCAAGACTGGAGCAACTTCCAGTTCCAGGTGCTTCACAGAACAGATGTCAGAGCCAGAACAGTGGCCTGTACAATCTGTCAGCCTCTGTTATGCCAGGAGCTGATTTATGAGTGATGTGGGCAGAAATAAAAATGCCTCTGCTGGTGCCGATGCAGCCTGTGCCAGGGGCGCTCTCTCTCTCTCTCTCTCTCTCTCTCTCTCTCTCTCTCTCTCTCTCTCTGTGTGTGTGTGTGTGTGTGTGTGTACAGGTGATAGATCTATTTCTGCCCAGTAATTCTGGAACATGCCGTGTTGACAGGTAAAATTCTGAAACCAAATACTGCATCTTAGCCGTTTACAGGAACTGACAGATTTCCCTTTTTAAAAAATTTAATATTATTTATTTTTATTCTTTAGATCATACCCTTGGTAAGTGGTTTTTGGGGTACCTACCCCTCCCTCGTTCCTCTGGTGCCCCTTCCATTCTCTCAAACCCAGCTGTTTGTTGTTTGCTAGTCTGTGTTAAGTCCATTAGTCTCTTACTTTCCTGCAGCAGTGTTCTTTCTTTGGGTGAGGGACTGTGTTGTTGGAACCAGGCGAACCTTGCTGATAGGTTTTCAGTCTTAAGTTTGTGTTGGGCGGCCAGTCTGTATTTATTTGTGGTCTGTCCATGTTTTCTTGCCGCAGGCTGTCTTCTCCATTCCCATCTCTGCTGTTTTGCTGCTTTACCTTATGGTTTTGGTGTCAGATTTAGGGGGTCTTGCCCCCCAGCCAGTGTTCGTCAAGAAGTTTCTCTGTGGATACAGGTGTCTGTGAGTGGCCTTTGTCGATCATCTCCCCTGTCTCAGTTTGCTGTAGGGCTGATGTCCCCACCATCTTTGGTCTTCTTCTCCTTTCCCATAGTATGGGGAGGGGGCCTTGCTCTCCTAGAAGGAATCTCCAAAATGAGGTCTTGGGTCTTCCTGACCCGGTAAGCGCATAGGTGCACTTCGTGACATCGTGTCTCTACAGTTGTTTCTATTGTCTCGCATGCACTGGTTCTCTCCGGTTGCCCATCTGCTGTGTTCAGCTCAGGTTTGTGGGCTGGGTTTTTGCATGATCCCTCACCTGTTCTATGATGGGGTTTGTGTTGTGCTCTTGCTCCTCTTGAAGTTTAGCAGAGTGAGAGCGAAATGGAAGGGGCACTCTCGCTCCCCCCACCCCACAATCAGCCTGCACTCCAGTACCTCCCTGCATGAGGGCGGGGCCGAGATGCCTGAGTATGCGCCCTTCTATGCTCCCCTTGGGCAAGGAGCAGGGGGCAACATGACTCTGCACATCCGTGCTGCAGATGGCTGCCCTGTGCAGCAGCCATCCACTGGTGGATGGGGCCCCCAAAAACCCCTCCCTGTCCCCCTTCCCGGGCTCACCAGGTTTAGAGGGCTTACCCAGGGTTCTTCACTGCCTTTGCACCTCAAGATTTCCTTTTTTAAAATTGAAATAACGTTGACTTAAAGCACTATATATGATTTAGGGCTATAGGTACATACCTCTTCATATGTGTTACCACACTGCCCCACCAGCAAGGCACCCATGACCCTCCACCATAGCTCCTAGGCCCCCTGTCCCTTTGGTCTCTTCCCCTTCCTCCTCTGGTGGGGTCAACAGATTTACTATCCAACCTGAAAACTTCATGCCTCCCTGAAAGTTTAGGGAGTGTGGTTTTTGCATGTGTGGTTTAATATCCTTTGAGGGGACATATACCAGAAATTGAGAAATTAGTTGTGCATATATGTGCTGATAGTCCTGTATTCCCTATGCCTGGGTCTGTGCCCCAGAGAAACTAATTTTCTTTCTTTTTTAAAAAAATACTTTATTTATATATGAATTTCACATCTCTGTGATCTCTGGGGTTCCCCCCCTTCCCTGACTGTTCCCACCCATCCACACCCCCCCCAGGTCATGTACTTCACTTTAATTGTTGGCTTGTTTTGACTTTTCTTCATGGATTTTTATTTATCTTTCCCATGTCCCATATTGTAGTGAAACCATTTGGTTTCTGTTTTTTTCTTTTTGACTTGTTTCTGCTAATATGAATTCTTCTAAGTCCATCCATGTTATCATAAAATCATCTAATTTGTCATTTTTAATTGATGAGTAA
This sequence comes from Uropsilus gracilis, assembly GCA_004024945.1. Taxonomy (NCBI): domain Eukaryota; kingdom Metazoa; phylum Chordata; class Mammalia; order Eulipotyphla; family Talpidae; genus Uropsilus; species Uropsilus gracilis. The sequence continues at coordinate 57,237 of PVHY01006487.1, read as the reverse complement.
TATTCCATTGTGTATATATACCACATTTTTTTCACCCAGCCATCTGTTTTGGGACATTTCGGTTGCTTCCATGTCCTTGCAATTATAAATAGTGCTGCAATAAACATCCGAGTACAGGTGTCCCTTTGTACCCACATTGAAGTCACCTTGGGGTAAATTCCCACGAGAGTAATTGCTGGGTCAAATGGTAGTTCCATTTTCATTAATTTGAGGGCCCTCCATATAGCTTTCCATAGAGGTTGGACCAGTTAACATTCCCACCAGCAGTGTAAGAGTGTCCCCTTCTCTCCACATCCTCACCAGCACCTGTTGTTGCCTGTTCTTTGGATGTGGGCCATTCTTACTGGTGTAAGGTGGTATCTCATTGTAGTTTTGATATGCATTTCCCTTATTGCTAGTGACATTGAGCAATTCTTCATGTGCCTGTTGGCCATTTGTATTTCCTCTTTGGAGAAGTTTCTTTTTAGTTCTTCACCCCATTTTATGATTGGGCTTCTTGTTTTGCTTTTAATTGTGTGAGTTCCTTGTGGATCTTCGTTATTAAACCCTTATCACTCTTGTGGAGAGCAAGAATTTTTTCCCATTCAGTTGGACTTCTTTTAGTTTTTTCTGTTGTCTCTTTTGCTGTACAGAAGCTTTTTATTTTGATGTAGTCCCATCTGTTTATGTTTTCCTTCAATTTTTTGCCATCAGTAGATTTTTCCAGAAAGGGGTTTCTGAATTGTACTTCCTAGAGGGTTTTTCCCAAGTTGTTTTCTATGTATGTTATGGTTTCAGGTCTGACATTTAAATCTTTTATCCATTTTGAGTTGATTTTTGTACAAGGTGTGAGAATGTTGTCTTGGTCCATTTTTTTGCAGGTCTTAGACCAATTTTCCTAGCACAATTTATTGAAGAAGCTATCTTTGTTCCAATGTAAGTCCTCCCCCCCTTTGTCAAAGATTAATTGACTGTATATGTGTGGTTTTATTTCCGAGCACTCAATTCTGTACCATTGGTCTGATTGTCTGTTGTTATACCAGTACCACGCTGTTTTAATTATTATGACTTTGTAGTATAACTTGAGGGCTGGGATAGTTGGCCCTCCATGCTCTCTTTTTTTGGACAGGAGGCTTTTTGATATTCGAGGTCTTTTGTTATTCCATATGAACTTCTGTAATTGCTTGTCTATCTCTTTAAAAAATATCGTTGGAATTTTTATAGGAATTGCATTGAATCTGTAGATTGCTTTTGGCAGAATGGTCATTTTAATGATGTTAATTCTTCCAATCCACTATAGCAGGTAACTGGCTATAGTGGGAAGAAAATAATGCATGTTCTCCTGTAACCAGAGAGTCTGCCTATCACAGGGGACTTGGTCAGATAACTGGGTCTGAGCACCCCTCAGCCTACCCAGTTGGGAAACTGAGATGGTCATAAAAAGGCTAACTTTCCTTCTTCCCCTCCCCCATTTTGTTGGAGACTCTTACTCTGTAGGGAATGGAGAAACTAATTTTCATGTCTTTGAAAGCAAATGAATGAGAACAGTCACACATATTCACTGCAGGTACCTTACCTGGAAATAAGATAGCAAAACTATACTGAATAACACCTCAAACAGTGAAGGAAGATCTAAAACAGGGCTGCTGAAAGCATGACCTGTGGTCAGTCGCACACCTCCTGGGAGCCCCTGTTAGAAATGTAGGACTCAGGTTCAACACAAACCTGCAGTTCAGGGTATCTGGAGTGATGCCCTGGAGTTGTGGTTTTTCCAGGTGATTCTGATGCAGCTGAAGTGGGATTGCCTCTTACATGCTCTCCTAATGTCTACATACATTAAATGATTCTCTGTATTTTGCAAGGGTTGTTCTGTAACCAAGAAAATTCTGCACATGATAGTAAGTGTCCATGGGGAGAAGCATGGAGAGCTGAAGGAAAAATGCCAAAGAAACAGGTACAGGAGCAAGGCAGGCCCAAGTGATAAACTGAGTAATATGAGTAACTTAACTGTAATTGAGGTTGAAAATATTTGCCTAGTACAGAAAAATCCCCAAAGAAAACTGAAGAGGCACTTCTGATGCAGGGAAATATTTTTACCCCATATTTTTCAGTCCAATGTTCCAGCCAACAGAGGTATACTCGGTGAGTTGAACTGTTTGTACTTGTGTATGAATAGAAAATCATTTCCTCCTGCTCCCACTAAGCAAATATTTAAAGAAAATCAGTTTGAGGAGATATCAAATTACTAGCTTGCCCAAATGTCCTGATAATTTATTCTGGCCCTGAGAGAATTACCTTATTTTAAGAGACTGGTAAAGCAGGTAACTGGCTATAGTGGGAAGAAAATAATGCATGTTCTCCTGTAACCAGAGAGTCTGCCTATCACAGAGGACTTGGTCAGAAAACTGGTTCTGAGCACCCCTCAGCCTACCCAATTGGGAAACTGAGATGGTCATAAAAAGGCTAACTTTCCTTCTTCCCCTCCCCCGTTTTGTTGGAGACTCTTACTCTGTCTTTTAGGAAAAGTAGAGTGTGATTTCCTTGGCTGAACCTTTAAGCAGCAGATAGTTAGTGCCAGAGGGTCAGAGGCAGCTCATAGGTGCAGTGGGCCCCAGCTGGCATTGTCCTAGAAGGGGCCCCGCCAACCCTGTGTAGCTGGACACTCCCTCAGTGGGGGAGACTAGGTGGCCAGCTGAAAAGGTTGGTGGAAATAGGTCCACAGGCTGGGGATGGAGAGGGCTGGGCTTTCACTGGGTTCTGTAGAAGGAGACAAGGTCATTTATCATCCATGTGAATTCCAGGATAGTCAACATTGATAACAGCACTAACCTAATGGCACCATTTAAATTTTGCCATGTGACTGACTTGTGTTTTTTTCCCACATGCAGGCTCTGATCCCATTCCAGGTGCTGCATGTAATTGTCATTTCTCTTTAGTCTCCTTTAATCTACGATAATCCCATCATTTCTTTCTTGTCTTTTGTGACCTTGACATTTTTTAAGAACAGAGCTAGTTTTTTTTTTTTTTTTTTAAAAAAAAACAAAACAGAGGTAGTTAGCTGACATTGGGCTTGTCCAGTGTTTCTGAATGATTTGGTTTAATTTATGCATTTTGACAAGAACACCACAAAGGTTAGCATGTCTTCCTCCCTGGCACATCATGCTGGGAAAAGCATGGTGCTCATGTATCCTGTTAGTGAGGATGGGAGCCTTGGTGTCTACGTGAGCGGGTCTGCCAGATCTCTTCACTGTAAAGTTACTGTTTTCCCTTTGGAATTATAATAATTTTATAGGGAGATACATTGAATTGAAGTAAATACCAAACAGATGCTTTGAGAGTAAAAAGGGGGTGGTATTGTCAATTAAACGGCAATGGCAGGAGTACAAGGAACTGCTCTGAGAAAGTGAGGACATGTGGTCACTCTCATTCTGAAGGACTTCTGTGACTCTCTAATATGAAGGCTGTTCCCAGTCACAAGCAATGGTCACATTCCTGGTTTGGCCTTTCCCCAGCCTCCCTCGACTCTATCCCCATGTCACTTGTAGATGTCTTCATCCAAGGCCTGTAATGCTTCTCTGACTCCTTGCCTTTCTGTGTCTCAGACTGAGGGCAACTAGAAGTGAACACTGCTGGGTCTCTGCTTGCTCCAGGAATGAGAGGAGACAACCCAGACTCAGACCTAAAAATTGTTTAATGACTCCAGGTGCCTAAGGGTCAAGCCTGCAGCTGTTGTTTGTCTTAGCAGCCTCAGGGTCAGGCACAGAACATAACCAGTGAGTGTTTGGAAAGAACACCTGTGTGAGTGAGTGAACCAGGCCCCAGTGTCCAGTCTCTTCTTAGTGTCCAATCTCTTGAAAGAAATGAAAGAACTGGCACTCCCCTGACACAGTATTGCCTAACCATTCATAAAGAATGCCAATGAAGAGCCCTGTAACAAGACATGGAAATAATAGTAATAAAAAAATACCCATAAGAAAGCCCCAGACTCAGATGACTTTATTGATGAATTCTACCAAACATATGAGGAAAAATGAATACCAGTTCTTCAAATGTTTCTCAAAAACAGATGAGGAAGGAATACTTCTGACTCATTCTGTGACAACTGATATTATCCTCATACCAAAACCAGAGAGACCACAAAAACAAAACCAAAAAACTATAGACAAGTATCTTATGACTACAAGTTTAATAGATATAGGTTTTAAATTTGCCAGCAAAATACTAGTAAACAGAATTTGGCAAAGTATAAGAAGAATTGTATACCATGATCCAGTTAGATTTATCTCAGGTATGAAAGATTCACAATATATCCCAGGTATGAAAGATTCACAAAGATTCATCAATGATAGCAACATAAAGGGATTAAAACATACACACATACACACACACACAAATTCACAATCATTTGAACAGATACAAAAAAGATATTTGACAACACATTGAATACCCCTTTATGATAAAAAATTCAACAAGAAAACCCCACGCTCAACAAATTAGAACCAGAAGGAAATCCTTGGAGTCTGATAAAAGCAAACCTAGGCCAACATCATATTTAATGGTGGAAGACAGAGTATGTATTTCCGAAGACCAGGAACAAGATAAGCATGTCTATTCTTATGACTTCTATCCAACATTCAACTAGTAAACAATTTAAAGAAAGTGAAACACAGTGCATCCAGATTGGGAAAAAAGTAAACTGTATGTAGTCTATTTGAAAATCACATGACCATATTTATGTAAAATCATGAAGGCTACACTAAAAACTTATAACTTTAGCAAGTTACAGGATATAAGATTAGTATATAAAATCATTTATATTTTATACACTAGCAATAAACAGTTTGAAAGTGAAATTAAAAAAAACTTCCACTTATTATAATCTAAAAAAAATTCATAGGGATGAATTCAACATGAGAAGTGCAAGTCTAGTAGACTCAAACCTTAAAACAATGGTGAAAAAATTCATTCAAGATCTAAGTAGGTGTGAAGTTGGGTCAAAAGGGGCAGACCAAACAACCAACAAGCCACAAGAAAAAAGCAGCACTTCTAAAATGTGGCTTCTGCCACCCAGTTTTCCTCAGGTTCATACCACCATACATAGTAGTTGCCAGTCAAATGCAATTTGAACAACAGGGTTTTATTTACAAGAATTAACAGGGAAAACAAAAAGCCACAAGTGGTCAATTATCTTACCCCAGTCACCATCTTTTAGTGCCAAAGGTCCCAAAGACACATGTCCATGATGGTGCCCCTTTGCCCCTCCATACCTAAGGCAGGCACTCTGAAAGTCCATCTTTCTCCAGCATCTTCTCTTTGCTTCTTCTCTCTCCAGTGTCCTGAGCTGCTCCGCTTCTCCAAGGCTCTTCAAATTTTTCAACAAATGCTGATGCATAAATCAGCTTTCCAAATCTCTGGTCATCTCCAGGTACCAGCTCTCTCATCCAAGGGCCTTCCGCTCAGCCTGGCCACAGGTTCGGGCTCTTTACCAGTCCACCATTTTTATGTCTCTCCACTCCCCAAAAGAAAGCAGAGGGTCCAATTCCCCTCTACATACCCTCTTGGTGATTCATTTTCTCTTCACCCAGGATTTGCAACAAAGTAAAAGAAGTATTCTTATCCTGTTTATACCATCCTTTACCTCTGTGTTTTTCAGACACAGCTAATGGCAATGCCTACATTTTATAAGCAAATACAGTGCCCATGTTGAGGTCACGGCTTCAGATGGAAAGCTACCCCATACCTACAGTTTAAAAGATTTACTATCATTGTGACAGCAATATTCCCTAAATTGACCTTTGAACTCAGTACAGTCCCTAACAAAATCCTAACTGGCCCTTTGAAAGAAATTGACATTGTATCTTAAAAATTATATGGAAGGAACCCAGAAAAGACAAAACAATCTTGAAAAGGAAAAACTAAGCTAGAGGACTCACTTCTCTTTTTCAAAACTTATAATAAAACTATAATAACCAAGACCGAGCTACTGCATAAGCATAGATGTATAGACCTGCCTCCAGAAGCCCATGATTAGGGGAAAATAAACACTTTAAACTCATGCCCCCCAAAATAACCCCTGAACATTTCCTAAGTTGCTGACTACTTAATTCTTGACTATTGCAAGACTGTCTTCTGAAGACTTTTGCAGAAATGATAGCCCAGTGAGAAAATTGCTAGTTTCTGTCATGAACATACCAACTACAAATGCAATCACCTTGGTAGGTTTGCCATATTCGGCTTTAATGATCTGTTGTGTTTTTTTTATGATGAGCAGTTCCTTCTAGTATCTCGTTTCTTTCAAGTAAACTTCTTTTCTAAATTTTGATATCACGGAGACTTCAATTCAGCAATTCAATGAAATGCAGATTAGAATGTTGATACCATTTGGTATCAATGGTATCAATGATAGATATACCATTATCACTAGCTAAAGGTGCAGGATTTTAATTTCTCCATGATATCACTCAATGCCAGATAGGTGGAAGGAATTTAGGCTCACCCACATGACTGGTAGGTAACTTGGTTATATTTATTGAGAGTCTTTAAAATATAGGCTTCAAATCCTTTAATTTTATCAGTGAATATAATTATGTTGTACATCCTAAAATTTTAAAAACAAACACTAAAATGCCATCAGTGGCATTTTACATATGGCTAAATACATTTTCTAATACTATTTAATATTCTGGAGAAATGCTCTAGATTTAATGTAAAATGAAAAAATGGGCTCATACAGGGTGACTAAAGTTTTTACATATATATATATATATGGCTTTAACAATGAAGAAAAAGAAGGCATTTTAATTGCTACCCTTTCCCTTTCTTTAAGGAAAAGAAAAAAAATCATTCAATTCTGCTCCATTTAATAAATGAGAACGTTAAAACATCAATTAATTTGCAAGTATATATTATGTATATACAATGTTATATAGTATTATGTATTAAGGTGTGTGGGACTGGATGTGGTAGTTAGAGATGGAAAAAAGAAGCAAGAAGAGGAACAGAGAAAGGTGGCACAGAATAGGGGAGGCAAGAGGAAGAACATACAGACCTAGAAATAGCAGAAAGATCAAATGAAATCAATCTGTGAGGCACTATTCTCTCTCTCTCTCTCTCTCTCTCTCTCTCTCTCTCACACACACACACACACACACACACACACACCCTGGCTGTTCAAAATGTTTCTATAATAGAAACAACAAAGAAGTCGATTCTCTGTTCTATGACAAGAACATAGAATCTGCTGCAGATACAAGCACTGAAGTGAAAGAAATGATGTTTGCATCACATCCTTGTCAGCAGAGCACATGCCAGAGCATGCAGGCTGGTTGGCAAAGGACATCAGAGATGTCTCTGAAGTTGTGGTGGGTTGTTCTGGAAGGAAAACAAATGGTGTTGCAAATAGCCTAACACATTCCTCTCTGGAAATCAGCATAAACACTGTGCTTGTGCTCCCACCTCCAGGAGGCAAGGACATCAGGTTCAGGTGACTGAATTATTTATTGCTATTCTAATTTAAAAGAATGAAGCTAGTTTACAAAAAGTAAAAGGCCAGGACAGGGGAACAGACAAGGGGTCTAGCTGAAAGAAAAGAACAAGTTGTTATTTACAAAGGACACACACATAGGCTCTGACCTGACCTGTAACATGAGCTGAGAGGCAGTGTACCAGCAAATTAAACCAAAGTTCTTAGCAAAGATCAAAAACAGGGGCAATTGTCGGCAGCAGACTCCAGAGACCACACCACTGAGCAAGTGGTCCTGTTTCTGTTCACACAGAACTGGACCCCATGGAAAGAACTTTGGGTCGCTGGGTTAGAGACATCCATCCTGTCTCAAGCCGAGGCTTGGACCTTGCACTGACCCACCTTGTGAACTCTTCACTGGATTTAAACCTCCCAAGGAGTCTGCTTTAAAAGGGAAAAATCTTCAAATGGGAACTAATGAAGCGGCACAAACAGAGGAGATTTAGCACTGGGTGTCTGGAAAATAAAGCAGGGTTCCTTGGCCCTGGTGGAGAGCAACAGATCAGGTGAACAGCTTAGCAATTCAGCTACTGTGGATGGAACCCGAGAAGCTACTCGACACCTGTAAGCACCCTACTTGGTGTGGATTTCAGAACTTCTGGGCCTTTGATTCTTGCACAGTCACCACCTTCAATGAGTCAAGGTGGATCAAACTCTGGTGGCTGAAATAGTGTAGACAGAAGACTCCGAGGACCTCACCCAAGCAGGGCTGAGTTGGATAATGGCAGGATGCACAGAGCAAATACGTCTTCCTCCCCTCTCCCTCCTGTTTCCGCTACCACTGAGAAAAAATGACTTCAGCCATCTTGCAGGGTCACTGCCATGACATTATGTGAAACATTATAAATGTCAAGGAGGTGTAGCAATGACCCACCCACACCCCACTCTGCAGGAAGGCAGTAAAACCTGTGGAAGATGGAGGCTGTAATGCTCACCCATGAGATGGTTATTGTATCTCTTACCATGAGATCCCAAAGACATGACAAGGGATATAAACACACGTCAGGAAGTCAGTGCATGGAAGGAAATCCTTGGAAAGATGAGAATAAGGGAGGGAAACTGTTTGACAACTTGTTGCTACCATAGCTTCCTTAGCAAAGATAAGGTCAGGGTGGTTTAATTTAAAAAGAGACAAATCCTGGTGTCTACCCAAGATGTTTGTTCTTAGTGTGTTTAATCTGTTGGCAGGAACAAGAAGTCATCTTGGGGTAAATAATGTTTAAAGTAGTTGCCATTCCTTGCTGAGTAAAATTGTAACCCAGATACTGAAAATGAATTAGAATCACTACAATGTCCCTGGCAGCAAATGCTTTTCATGGGGACTTCAGCTGTGTTTTCTTGGATACAGATTTCATCTTTGTCAGCAGAGCCTTGAATACCGACTCACAGTGGGTGATCAGAGAGCAGAAGAAGGTCGTTTTACTCCAATTCCCCAGCCAGGAGACACACGGATCCTGCCCAGAGAGCTGCTCAGTTCAGTTTGCTGAACAGAATCGTAGCTTAAAACACATCGAACAAATATTCCTTAGAGTGATTTGTAGGAAAATGTTAGGATTGCTCCTGAAAGATATCTGTATTAGGACTTCTCAGTCCTGATGGCTCAGTGGAACCATGGGATCAGGGACCTACAGTGAAGTTCATCAAGTATGCAGGTCACCCACCTGCATTATTTGAAACACCTCCCATAAGGTTTCAGTGTGAACACAGGGTAATAAGATATTACAGCAGAGACCTTTCCAAACTTGAATGGGCACATGAATCATCTGGGAATTTCCTCAAACTCCAGCATCTAATTCTAACTTGGAAAGCAATTTAGTAACATTTTAGGGTATTTAGAAGAGTCTATCCCATGACTTTGTGATATATACCTGTGAGAACTTCTCAGCTATGTACATAGAAGGCTTGCACAGATATATTTTTCCGTTGTTTCTGTATGCATAAAACACTTCAGACAACTTATTGCCACCAGTAGGGAAATGGATAACTGCTTTTGGCTTTATTTATATAATGAAAAGTTATCTAAAGCAGTAGTTAGCTATAAATGAATTTGAGCTACCATTTGTAATAAAAATACTTAAAATATGATTCATCGTACCTCCCAGATAGGAGATCAAAGAACGCAAAGGTACAGGAGAAAGTCAAGTTGACAAGTTCATATCTTGCGTGGACCTGGCACACCATCATCCTGCCACACTGTGTTGGCAAAGCAAAGTTCCAGGTCAAGTCCTGGTTTGAGCGTCTGAGAAATAACCTGTCTGTAAAGTCTCATGGCTGAGAACAAACATTCAGGGAAAGGTAAAGAATGGCAGTCATGATGGAAATCTACCACCTTGCCTTGTCTTTATGCCAACTTATCAACATTATTGCTAGATAAGGATCAATTAGAGTCTAGCACCTTGGCTTAGGGAGATAGTAAAAAAGACAGAATATATGTACATAAAAATGAGTTGCAGCCAACCTGAAGTGAAAACTGGTTCACACCTTGAAGAAAAGTCGAACTTACTGGCTAGTAGAGAAAAGGAGATTGTGGAGAAAGGAGGTGGTTTGAAGCAAGGTTGGTAGTTGCCTTGCTCTATGCCTTTGTAAAATGGGACTAACACTACTGATTGAAATTAAATAAATTATGGGAAAGTGCCTGATACATAATAAACTCTCAGTAAATGTTAACAGAATCTAGAAATAAGGTTCAAACCCTGAACTCCCTGCACATTCCACTTTATACTTTCAGCTCCTACGACATTGTCCTTTGTCCCTTACTTACTAGGTTATCTCAGGGCCTTGGCACATAATGTTCCTTTTCCTTGGAAGACATCTCTCTCTCCAGTTCAAACCAACTGCATCCTGATATATGGATTAAGGAGCAATTCCTCAGGAAATCTTCTCTGAATTCCCAGGCTAGGCCAAGGTCCTGGTTAGAACTGGATTAGTCATTGCGCACCCTTATTACATCTCGAATCAATGCTATTGATGGAAAACCCTTGTGCAGCATTGCCCTCAAGTGATTACTCTGGGCATTGCAACAGCTGATTTTACACTGACACCTAATAGTTTCCACCCTTTGTGACTGTGGGATCAAATGAAAATAGGGCTCAGAAGTTACATGAAAAGGTACTCATCAGCACAAATAGTTAGAGAGATGCAAACAAAAACCACAATGAGCGATCACCTCACGCTAATTAGGGTGATTTTTATCAAGAAGACAAGTACAATAAGTGTTAGTGAGGATGTGGCGAAAAGGAAACCCTTATGCACAGTTGGTGGGAGTGTAAATTGGTGCAGCTGCTGTGGAAGACAGCATGCAGGTGTCCAAAAAAGTAAAAATAGAACCTCCATATGATTCAGTAATTGTGCTTCTGGGTATGAGTCCAAAGGAAATGAAGTCAGTATCTCAAGGACATACTTGTACCTCTACATTCATTTTGCTACTGCCCATCGTAGCCACGATATGTAAACAGCCTAAGCGTCCATCAGTGGATGAATAAATAGAATATTAAACATAAAAAGAGAGAAATCCTGTCATTTGTGACAACATGAATGAACCTGGATGGCATTATGCTAAATGATATTAGAGAAAGACAAATACTTATGATCTCATTTATTTGTAGAATCTAAAAATGTTCATCTCATCTATTAATATGATCGTATGTTTATGTTGATTGAAAAGGACACGGAAACACTAATTCAAAAAGACACCTGTCCTCAGCCACTTATTGCAGCACTATTTACAATGCCTGGATATGGAAACAACCTGAATATCCCAAAACTGATGAATGGGTCAAAAAGTTATGGTATATTTACACAATGGAATATTGTTCTGCAATCAAAATGGACAAATATAAATATAAATAAATGGAAGCATTTGTGATAGCATGGATGGACTGAGAGGGAATCATATTAGCAGAAATAGGTCAGAAGAAAGACAAACTATATGGTCTCACCTATAGATGGGATATAGAAATAACAAATAAAAGACCAAGAAAAAGTCAAAATAAGCTAACAACAGAACTGGGGCAAGCAGCTAGGGAAGGAGGGGGGGAGGAGCAAAAGAAGATCAATATGAAGGTTCACAGGTGATAAGGTGGAGGGAGAACCCCAGGAATGCAATGATGTAATATATTTATATATACATATACACACACATATAAATATGTAAACAATAAAGTTATTAATAATTTAAAAAGTTAAAATGTTCAGCTCATAGAAGCAAAATAGCATGGTAGGTTGCCTTGGAAGATGAGGGAAATTCAGAAACCTTGTCAAAGGGTACAGAGTTTCTAGTATAAGTAAGTTCTGGGGACCCAGTGTACAGTCTGGTGACTGTGATAATACTATATTATATAGGTGGTGTCTGGTGAGAGCTCAGGCGTTGTCACTACCATCACAACAAAAAGGCAATTATGTCAAGTGATGAATGTTATTAACTTGACTGTGGTAATCATTCAGTGTATTCATCTATCAAATCATTACCTTAAATATATACAATTTTTGTCAACTACTCCTCAATAAATTGGAAGAAAAAGCAAAAAGACTAGGACCTTGAATGACTAACCTCTTCAGAAATGGGGTGTGACATTTATAAATTCCCCCAAAGAGGTGGCAAAGAGCCTCTAGGCCTTCCTCTCGACAGTTTGGTTTTCTTATTTGGCTGTCTCTGGGCCTTGGAAGCCATCTTCCCTTCATGCCTCACGGAGACCATATTCACTCCACGTTCACTTCATAACTGCCTTGCCTCTGCTCCTTATTCCCGTTTGTAGATCAGAATGTTCTCTTATTTCCTCATCCTATCCCTTTGGAAGGCCCTAAGCAATTCATTCTAAATATGGATTTGTCTTTTTCTTCCTGGGTTCTTTCCATCTACATGTTCCCTGATATGCTCAGGAAATTGTGAAAAGCAAAAGAACATAATTTCTGGTTTTTCCAGAAATCTGACACTATTTATAGTCAAGGAACTTGTGATTCCAGAGAGGTTAAGTAACTTGCCCAAAGCCATAGAGTACAAAATTTAAATCCCCAACTGACCCCAAACCCCCTGAAAGCAGGTACGGACTGATTTTTGGAGATCAGAAGCTTTCACAATGTATGAGGGAGGAAACACTGCCTAAGAAAAAGAATATAAATTTAAGAAAATGCTTCGCATAGGACTTCAGAAGGGACATGTACAAGACATGTACAATTGAAGTGTAAATTTCATTAGCTTCATGATAAAATAAGCTGTGTACGGAAATGATACCATCTTCAAAGATAACAGGCAAGCAAACCAGAGAGGAGATTGGGACACTAAAGGTTTTTTCTTTCATGTCTACCACTCTTGTTGAAAAAAAATTTTAAGTATGCAAAGACAATCCTTTAGAAGTATTTCTAAAGGATTGTCTTTTTTGAGATATGTCTTTTTTGGAATCTTTCCTCAGAGCATAGAGCAGGAAGCAGGTGTTTTTTGCTTTTATCGGAATGTCAGTGTCAGAATAAGAACGAAGACAAAAAATTGACAAAGACGGCTATAAGTGGGTGCCTCACATTAAGGGAGAAAGATTCCAAGCAACAAAATCCAATTGGCTATCTATGTGGCCATATCAGAGTGAAAGTAACACTGCTATACTTCAAATTTTGTAGTTGGTTTTAAAAGTAAAAATGAATTTTAGATACTGGACAATTGCCTATCATAAACACAGTTCCTCAGAAATATGTGTCCCCCTGAAAATGTTACAAAAACTATGGTACAAAAATCGATGCTATTTTGTGTGGATTGTATGTCATCTCAATTAAAAAAATTACACGTATAATGCTACTTGCATCTTATAATGCTACTTGCATCTGGCTTGGGGGAAGAGGTCATTCCTAACAAGTGTCTTCTAGTGATCAGGAGGGCCATAGTTTCCTGGAACTTGGAATTTCCACAGAAAAGGATCTTTCCCCTCTAGGAGCTTGTTTTGTTTTTATTTTTAATAAGAACAGTTTGGAGTTCTGCTTAAATGGTGAATTCATGGGAGGTTTTAAATAGATGGTTTTTATTTCAACATTTCTTGTAAACAGTTCACTCACACAACCCATTCTGTGCTTATATGAACTTCATGCAACACAACTATTAAAATGATCAGTAAAATGGCTGCTCTAACAAAATTCTAGTTTTGAAAAATAAAGTTTTACTTTTTATAGTGAAATTGGTAGACTTTTAGATTCTTGATATATACAAATTTCACATTTCTTGGATATTATTCAATTTTTATCTCTGTTAATTCAAAAAGAATCAGCAATAGGGGTTAACGTAATTAGGAAAAGAGATTGGGAACGAAGTGTAAATTGCAGTCATCCTTTTAAAGGTTAATTTCACAGTGTCAGTTAAAATACAAAACACACATCCTTTGAGCCAGCAATTCCACTTCTAAGATTTTATTCTCTAGATTTCCTATATAAGTAAGCAAAGATTCATAAGTGAGGATGTTTACTGCAATATTTGTTAGAGAGAACAGAAAATCTAAATTTTCATCCATAATAAATTGTGCAACAGTCATATAAAATGATGCATATGTTTAAAAGCACACTTAAAGGAGTATCTATATATATTATGAAAGTTCTTTAATATTCAGACTTAAGTTTATTTATATTTTTAATTGAGATAACATTGGTTTACAACACTCTATGTGATTCAAAGATATAGAGTCACACCTATCTTAAAATCTAATACATGAATGCAAATGTGCAGAAAGAATGATTGTATCTTCAATCAAACTTCCCAATCATTTGATTTTGCTTGACTATGAATAGCCATTACTCAGAAGTAACGTAGCCCACAAGTATACAGACTCTGCTCTAGCCAATCATGATATCTTCAACCACTACCTCTGTGATTTGGGCAAGTTTTTTAGATTATTTGTGGTTTAGTTTCCCCCATCTCTCTGTGGGGATATAAATTGTGAAGATTAAATAAATAAATAAACAAACAAACAAACAACTATGAAAAACACTAGAATAGTGCTAAATGCTACTATTCACTAAGAATTTGAAAAACTAGGTATTGACCTCTTCAGGAAAACTGGGTAAAGGAGAAACAGAACCTCCTGCACTATCTTTGCAACTTCCCGTAACACTATAATTATGTCTAAAGAATTATTTTAAAAAACCACACAATTGTTAAAAACAAGCAATTGATATGAAAGACATGACATAATGTTAACAAAAGCAGGATACAGAACAAGGCATATAGTAAATTCTATTTTGTGAGAAAAGTGGGGAAGAGAATGAGAATATATTTGCTTTGGTGAAATTAAATTCTAGAAAAGCATATTTAAAACTAGTAACAGTGGCTATTTGTAAAATAGAAAATGGACTTTTTGAACTAAGTAACTGTTACCCATTCAAGAATTATTTTAAAATAAATCAGCTATCATAAAAGGAGCCACAAATAACTTTTATCATAGCATAAAAGATTACCATTGCAACAAGTCAAGGAATAACAACTTCACAAATTATGCTAAATTCAATGAAAAGGTGTTTTCCCAATGGTTCTTTTTCATTCACAATGTATAAAATTCAGAGACATTTCATCCCTTAATTTCTTAGACAGAGCTGAAGAGTCACTCCTTTTGGGTTCAGACAGACAGTTTTCCTAGTTCTGAGTTGGTATGTTGACTTACCTAAAATTTAACATTTCTAATCAAAAGCTTTTGAAATGATGAAGTCATCTAAATGACACTCCAGTGTTGTCAAAAGCACATATTATAAATCTTGGAACTTGCTGGCATTAATTCTGAAAATGGAAGAACAATTATATATATAAAGCCTGGACTTAACCAGTTAGTCCTGGGGAAGAGAGGAACAGACACACTCACCCCCATTCCAACAGAGCCTCCTATGCCCAGCAAGGGGCGTCAAAACAAACACTGATGTAGATCAAAGGGCTAAGTTCTCTCAAATCTCATGCATGTTCTATCTCTTAACTTCTCAGAGATCTTTTTAGCAATGTCTTAGGGTAAGTTATAGTAGCTGCTGTAACAGATAGCTCCTAAATCCTAGTGATACAATACAATAAGGATCTTTTTTGTAATGATCATAGTCCAAAGTGGATCAAGGATGCGAGGATGACTTCGTCCATTTGGATGTATCAGGTGGAAGAGACTCTACCATCTTCAAAATATAGCTGCCAGATCATTCTAAAAATTGAGCCAGAGGACAATCTGCCTTTTAGCTTTAGTCTGACTCTTAGCCCCTATAGTGTCAGGTTCCTGGGGATTTTGCTCATATTTTTTGTGATATCAACCCTCTATATAAAAGGACAATGGCTCTATTTTCCTGGATTTCCCAGGGGGAAAGGATATTTCAAATTCATTAGTCCACTGGATAGTTGGAACTAAAAGATCTCCATCCTTATGTAATTATTGATACCCAATTAGCTTACAGAAGAATGAGGAATCAGACAAATCATAAACCCTGGCTATAGCATTTTTTTCTTCCCTATCCCACTGATTAGTCTAAATCCAGAGTGGATTTTTGCAGTTTTTATATTTGCTTTTACCAGTCAGCACTGACATCACTTGCCCATGTTCTGATTTTTATGTTTCACTAGTGGCTTCATGAGTATAAAAGTTCAAACCCCAAGCCTGTTTAGGTGCTTGATTCATAATTAAAATTTTTTGACAGAGACCCTTTTCTCTGGAGACACTTCTCCACGTGGAGCCCAGTTTCTCTGTTTGTACCTATTTCCTTAGTCCCTTTTCTCTTCCTCAAAAATATAGCCTGGGGGTTCTAGTTCCAACATAACCTTTACAACCAAACCTTTGTAAAATGGAGACTTGGTCCTAACCCTTCCCTGGGAGTCAGAGAACCACCTGCTTTATAGCCTTAATATGACTCTTAGCCCCTATTAGTTTCAGGCTCCTGGGGATTTCACTCATATTTTTGTGATATTAACCCTTTGTATAAAAGGACAATGGTTCTATTTTCCCGGATTTCCCAGGGGGAAAGGATATTTCAAGTTCATCAGTCCACTGGATAGTTGGAACTAAAAGAGCTCCATTCTTAAATAATTATATAAAACTAATCAATAAACAATGAAAAGGAACAGAGCAATGAAACAGATGTTTAAGGTATGGTATTAAAGATGAAGTCCTTCTTTTAATAACTTTTTATTATTCCTTTTTCTTTTTTAGACTAGGTCTTGCTATGTTGCCCAGGGTGGTTCCTGATCCCAGACTCAAGTGACCCCCAGTCTCAGCCTCCCAGGTAGCTGGGATTATAGGCACCCACCACGGTACCTGGCTGCTTTTTCGAGATGAGATCTTACATGTTGCCTGGGGTAGTTTCGAATCCATGAACTCAAGCGATCCCTAGCCTCTTCCCTATCCCTATCCCTAGCCTCCCAGAGCTTGGATCACAGGAGCGCACCACCATGCCCAGCATCTTTTTTTATTATTCTTAATGTAACATGGTTCAGGAAAAAAAAAAAAAAAAAGGCTGGCCTAAATAAATAAATTAAGCTGATTACAAAAAGAATCAGTAGCACAGCTTTGGTGGGAATAAATGTTTATTAAATCAAGTTTTTAAATTATATCCATTTAAAGTCTATAAACAAATATAGTACACATGTAAGTAAAAGGCTCTTAGATTATAATTAGTGGGAAAATTAAAGATCTCTCTGTACACTGGCACCTCACCACTGGTTGGTCAATGCCATAGGATCATGTTATAGTTGAGTTAAACAAAAATCCAGAATGAATTTATTAGCTCAATTCCACTTCAGATGGACTTCAAACCCGATACTTGTTCCACACTATAGTAGGATGGATTGTAGCAAGGCATCAGTGTAGTTTTACATTCATGGATTAGCTGAACTAGTACAAATAAAGCTTTTCTTCTAGATGGCTTCCTCCCTATTTCCATAAATAGTTAGAAACATGAATTAAAATAAATGGAGGGTCACGAGTGGTCACAAAAATAGGTAACTCATAGAGTAATAAACAGCTACAGTTAGAGGAGCACAAACTTATAAAATTTGCCTTTTTCCATATTGTGTGGAAAATTATAAGTAGGTTCTGGAGGTACAAGCAGACTTCAGAATGGCAAGAGAGCATTTGTCCAGAAAAAACACTTCAAGTACAAAACCTCGAGCAGGACGCTGAATGCGGATGAGAATACAGAGACAAGAGCCTAATTTGTCACATCAAAGTTTCCTACTTAATAGGTACCATGATTAGCTTACAGCCCTTTAAATATCTTTAAAAGTAACATTTTGTTACCTATGTACAAACTTTTAAAAAGATGAATCATGAGACAAGGAAAACTTGATTAACAGTGGCACTGAAATCAATGAAAGTTGTAACATTTTATGTGCTTTCATATATTTCTATGTATGGAGCTTTAAACCCCAAAATGTTCTGGTTAGAGTGTATTTTTTAATATCCACAAAAATCTATTCTACAATCACTTCAGCTATAGGTGGCAAAAAGTCCCAATATGGAAAATGAAAAGGTCAAAATCTCACAAGGTAACCGAAAATTCATGAATGTATAAGTGACATTGATTCACACTCCTAACACTTACCAAGTGCTGTGTAAGGAAACAGCAATGCTATCCTGAAACCAGTCTCATTTAAGAAGGAAGATACAGTAATTCCCATTCCAATTCCAGAATTAAAAGCACTTAATGGACACAATGTGCGTTTCAGCGAGGTTGACATCTACTTGGTTGTACTTGATAGTGTCACCTTAAAGCTTCATCAGAGATTCATGGCAGACCAGAACTGTAAACGTTCAGAACTAATACCACAGTAGTTTATTCATCCTAATGTCTTGTGGGGAGTCCTGAGGTTACCTCCATCTAGAACAGTGTTCCATGGAAACTTTGGCAAGTTTCCTTACCAAAAAAAATCTTTACAGTCAAATGTGTTTGGGACTGGCTGGGTTAAATAAATAGGTTCTACTGATATACTAGAGTACATTCCATACAGTCAAGAGCTTTCCCCAGGGAACACCCAGAACCATCACTGGACCCCAATACATTCATTCCCTATGTAACACGTTTTGAGAAATACTATTTTAAAGTAAAATGTCTAGCGTAGTAGTGGTCCTGAAATTGCAGTGAGCATTAGAAAGATGTGGAAGGCAACTGAAAGCATAGCTACCTTATTCCATGTCAGAAGTGTGCGGTGGAGCCTGAGAACCTGCATTTTAACAGACCCCTGGTGAAGCTGATGCTGTTGAACTGAAGACCACACTGAGTGACTTTCATCTAGACAAACACCCACATAAATCTCTGCTGAAGCAGCCCCTCCCACACATGGCATTGTCCACCACTGGGTCAGGTCAGACCACTGACACCTCAGGAGGTCTTGATGAGGGAAGGAATACTGGACTGAGCTCTGCCTTTACTTGCCCGGTGACCAGACATGGTGACTGCATCTTAAACAACCAGTAACAGCAGCCTTCTCTCCGGGGATCTGTGAGGCCTACAAGAAACGTTTCCACAAAAGTACTCCCTAACAAAAACCATCAAATGTGGTTAATCAGAAGAATGTGTCAGTCCCAGCAGGAAAATTGCAGATGAGTTTTCAATCTTCTGTTACTGCTGTGCCTTTAGGAAAGTAGTCTGGCAGATAATGAAAAGAGGCTAAAAATGCAGGAAACTGCAGTGAGAGGAAGATGTATACGTGGATTATTGAATTAAAAATATCTAGTTGTTAAAAAAAAAATGATCAGCCCACAGTCCAAGTAGTTAGCTATGCTGGTTTTAGAGATAATGTTTAAAAGTTACAGTATGTTGATTTTGGAACACACTCACTCCCCTACTCTACCATCTTAATGCTGGTTGAATTTTAACATCAAAAGAAAGAGGAAAACATAACTTTCCACACTTAAATACAAATGAATTGGATTTTGAAATTTTGGCTGAGATACTTTCAATCTTATAAGCTACCATAGTGGGAAAATTTTAAAAATAATTTTTAAAAGGTACCTTTACTTTTGGTTCATGGAAATACCCACAGAATGAGAAATGATCACACACTCATACACCCACATACGTACAACTAGTTGTTACCCAGTACATCTTGGTCAATGAACAAGTACATCTTGAAATTCAAAAACCGACCTGTAAAAATTCATATACAGCCATATTGGGCTTATAGTCGAACAAATCTTGTTGCCAAGTCCCAGTTTTCATTTGAACCTAAAAGACTGATCAGAAAGGCAGAACGTTCCCTGACGTGTTTTATGATTCACTTTATATATGCTCTGGGTGGCTCTGGAGACAAGACAACATGTCTTGAACTGGTTTGCCTTCATAGCAAATCTGGTAGACTGCAGTAAACAGTGGAAACCTGGATGGGGGAAAACGTGAAAAGGTAAGTTAAGTCATCTGGTTTACCTAATAGGAAAAAAAAAAAAGTGTTTCTGCTTTGCCCCAAAATTTCAGGTTATTAGGCTACTTTTGGAAAACAAAGTGACCCCCTCTACATTCCTTTACTACGTAGCATGCATATAACTTCTGTCCATGGCAGTAAGCACTTGGTACACTCTGAACCATTCCATGCCCATTTGGAACACACTGTCTACACAAAGTCACATAGTAATCCTACAGGGTAATCTGCAGTCATTTACAGAGAACGGTGGCTTAGGCATTTGGAACAAATCTAGAATGAGTTCAGGTTTCAGTTACCATTCAAAAAGTTGGAGAATAAATTTTAAAATGCAAGGAGGTATTGCCCTCCCTTCCCCAAAAAGGATGATGAAAGGAGGAGGATAAGCGGCCCAGACACCATCATAAATAATTCAGGCTTGAACACTCCTTCAAGAATCAACGTGTCGATTCCACATTTGGATGTCTACCCAAAAAATGCAAAAACAAGTTGGAATGGATATATGCACTACTATGCTTATTGCTGCGCTATCTGCAATTGCCAAGTTACGAAAACAACCTAAGTACCCAAGGATAGATGAAAGATCTGTGATCTACACACATTGGAAGAATACTCAGCTCTAAAAAAAAGATGAACTCTTGTCATTTCTGACAATATAAATTTAACTGGAAGGGTTTATGCTAAGTAAAATAAGTCAGGAGAAAAAGACAAATACCAAATGATTTCTTTCACTTGTATGTGAAATAAAGAGAAACAAAACAAATGGTCAGACAGAACTAAACCAATAACAAACCCTAGAAGTCTGATTACAGAATTGAGGCACCCAGGGGAGTAGGGGAAGGGCTGAGGGCAGGGTGTGTAGGTGGTCTGGTGGACAATGGCTGAGGGCTACAGGTGTTTTGCTGGTGAGTGTGATGTGGTAACATACATCTGAAGAGGTGTGAGCCTCTGAATCATATACAGCATTATAAACCAATCTTACCTCAATAAAAGAAAACAAATAGGACCAACAGGTGAACTCCACAATTAGCAAAGCATTGCTCTTACATTGGAAGTTGCCTTTATTTTGCCTTTCCTTCCCATATGAAAACATAGACATAAATAGAAGTTTGAAATGGGTGAGAGTGTGAAGATGTGGGCTAATATACCAGTATATAAAAAGATAGCATTATCCTTGAATACAGCTGGCTCAGCAAGGATTTTTTTTTAATGGCAGAAATCACTACGGAAATAGCTATGCTAATTATGATCAGGCTTTTAAATACACACAAACACACACACACAAACACACAGCCAAGTGAGCTTGACAGAATCAATAGTCTTAAAGGCCATTTTGAAATTATGTAGTTGAATCCTATAATGACAAGTTAATTTAAGAAGAGCAAACAGCACTGAAAGGTCACATGTCTTTATGAGAATCTATCACTGTTGGTTTTTTAAGGTATGAAATGTTTTGCTATTTTTTGGAGTCAAATAGACTTACTCAAATCTGACCCCATAGCATTTTATCCCTGGGCAAGTTTCACAACTCCACTGACCCTGTTGACTGATTGGTAGAATGGGACTGGACACTCAAACCTCGTGGATTAAATTATGTACATGGAAATAGTACAACCTCTGGCACAAGACAGCTGCAAGATGGCCACTAGATCCTGTACTGTGAGATGTGTGGACAGGACTTAAGTCTGCTTTGTTCCCGGTTCCAGGCGCAGTGAAAGGAGTGTTTAGTTCCCCCAGGATCCACACTCCCATCCAGGAGACAGGTAAGCATCCCTACTCCAATCCACCAGTGACATCATTAAGCACAGGCAAAGTCTGTTCAATTTCCAATCAGAAGAAGGAAAATAGGACATGACTGAGGGAGGCATCTGCTTAGAGTCAAGTTTCCTTTGCTTGATTAAAGTTGCTTTTAATTTTTCAATTATCTTAAACAATTGAGGTTACATTACATTTTAGCATTATGTAAGTTTTAATACCCCAGCTTTTTCAAAGGCAGGTAATGATCCCAGTATCCCAGTTGTAGACTGTATCCCCTTGGAGTTAAACAGACCTCAGACTGACAGTCAGCGTGTCAATTCAGAGCACACAGATGCCTTGCCCTAACCAGACACCTGGATATTTATTTAATACTTAAAAAACCTGATAAGTCTTAATGGTCATAAAAGTAGTCCAAACACATCACCATCTGCTGTTAGGTATGGAAGGAAAACCATGCATGTCAGAGGTGTTTTCCTTTTAGTCACTACTGAAAGGTGATTTTCCTTCTCTGGAAAGCTATTTATGATTTCCATCTCTGCCTGGCCAGCTCTGAAAGCCTTTTCAGAAAAACAAAATGCAAATTGCAGAAGAGAGATAAATGCCCTGTCTGCTCTCATTCTTGACTTAAACAGAGAACTCTATGACTGATCAATGTATTGGAAGAAGAGAGGAATACTGATGGGGGGAGGTAAGAAGCATGGGGGGGGCAGTAGACCCCTGCACTGATCTGAAGGCTGAGAGTGGCCTGGGTGACTGACCTGGACAGATCCCTGTCTTGAGAGTATAGCACGCTCTGGATCTGCTACAGCTGCCAGCATCAGTACAGCTGCCAGCCCCTGCTCTCTCAGGCACCAAACATCTCCCCTCCCAAAGAGTATTACAGATACAGAATTTGCTGCATAAGCATTTATCACATGGTATCTCTGGCAGAAGACTCTGCAAACAGGCAAGATAAGGGGCTGTAGGGCAGGAAGTAGCCTCCGAGAAGACAGGCAGTTTTTGTGGTGCTATGAGGCTTTCTTCCTTGATCAGGTGTCAGAGCCAAGCTTCCCTGAGCCCACCTTTAACTCACGGCCAGCCTGGAAGGGCAGCAGAGGCTGGAGGGAGGCCGGTAGCCATTCATGCATCCATGCAGCCATCCATCCATGCATGCATCACCTGTCCCCACAGCAGACTACAAGGCAGTTCACTGACCATTGACACAAGTCACTGAGTGGTGGAATTCTGCGGTGACCTGTTTTTTTCCCTTCTCTTGCTGAATCCTTTGCCATTTTATCAACAAGATTACGTCTTTTGATAAAAACTACAAAGTGATCGTTTTTTAAAAATTTAAAACATCCAGCACACAAGCGCTTACCAAACACCTGGCAGGACAAAACCGAATCTCAAAGCTTCCTCTTCTGTAATAGGCCTTAGAGAAGGGAGCCCTTCTCCTTGCAGCTGAGCCTGGTTTTGTGTTTTGTGCAAATACTCCTGTTCAGGGTCAGCAGATGGCCCCCCACACTACGGACAGAATTAATCCAGTAAAGCTCTGTGGTGGCTGGGGTCTGGAGGGAAGTGGGAGAATGGCAGCTTTTCGGGGGGGGGGGGAGGAACCTGGGCCAAGGAGAGGCTTACTTGTCAAGCAGCCCCTTCTGTTTGAGGATGCGGTACACTTCAGCAGAGGTCTGAGGCCCCTGAAGCTTCTGCCCATTCAGCATCTCCTTTTCCAGCTCTTCAATGGTCTTCAAAATAAAGGATGAAAAAGAAATTTATGGTAAAGACCAGAGAATCTTTTTCTGAAAAGGAGAGTGGGGGAGGGGAACAGCATTCCTGCCGCGAGCCCAGGAAAGACGAAGACACACCGGTGAAGCCCGTAGGACATGCAGACAGGAAAACAGGGCACCCCAGTAAACCGCCAGCGTCCGCCTCCATCTCTGCCAGGTGGCACCCCACCCGGCGCGGGAGGGTCCAGTGAGCAAGGAGAGTGACAGGGAAGGCCAGTCCCTACCTTTCCTGTCCTGGCAAATGCCTCAGCCACCCTGCGGTTCCGGCCTCCGTAGCAGGTGGTGATCAGGTCAGCGAC
Organism: Uropsilus gracilis; assembly: GCA_004024945.1. Classification (NCBI taxonomy): domain Eukaryota; kingdom Metazoa; phylum Chordata; class Mammalia; order Eulipotyphla; family Talpidae; genus Uropsilus; species Uropsilus gracilis. Next base: position 33,567 of record PVHY01006487.1, on the reverse strand, counting down.
GCCGCAGCTCTCCAGAAAGGTGGCCGTGGACACCTGGCCCTTGCAGAAGATCTTGGCAAAGGCAATCATTTCCATGAGCCCCAGGCGGATGACGGCAGCTTTGGTATTGTCTCCGCAGCCCAGGCCGTCGCTGAAGCCGGCTCCCACAGCGACGATGTTCTAGGAAGGCAACAGGGAAGCCCGTGTTCGCACACAGCCCTGGCGTCCACTCTTCCCAGACGGCTCTGTGAGCAAGAGCTGAGGGGGGGGGGACACACCAGGCTTCTTTCTATCGTCCCCCTTAGGGGACAAAGAGCCTGGAGCAGAGGCTATTAGGGGGCAGCGTTGAGAAAAGCGTCTCCCAGGGAATTAGAAGAGCTGGCATTAGTGTTTGTACAAATTGCTTTACTTTTTCTTCTTTTTATAAAACTCATTATTCAACTAGGACATTTCTATGGAGAAGACAGATTGTTAGTGTGTGCAGTTTATGTGCCCATGCACCAGCTCCCTGATCAAAAAACAGAACATAACCAGTGCCCTAAAAAGCCCTTCTAGTCACCCCCCCTTCCCCCTGCAAAGGAAAACACTCTCCTGACTCTAACAGCCTGGCTTTGCCTCACCCCTCCTTACAGTTGCTATGCACAGGGTCAACAGTATGTAATCTGTGTCGAGCTTGTCTCAGGTGGATACCATATTTATGAGGTTCAGCCATAGTTTTACATACAGCACATTTACTTTCATTGCAGCATAATATTCCATCATGAGAATATAGTGCAACTGACTAACCCATTCTTCTGTCGATTGGCTTGGGGTAGGGTAGTTCCCAGTTTGGATTAATTAGAAGAGTTGACAGTGGTCTCCTTAATAGTGTTTGTACAAATTGCTTTATTTTATTTTTTCTTTTTAGAAACTGTATTATTCAAGTATGACATAGTTACAGACTGGGCTGCTATGTGCAGCATGGTACATGGTGCTGCATAGACTTTGGTGACTGGCAAGCATTTATGCTGGGCATGTACCCAGGAGTGGAACTGTTGGTAAATCTGCACTGAGCTTCAGCTACTGTTTCATTTAATAATCCCAAACAAGCCTTCACAGAGCACTGATTCCCTGCAAGGCATACTGCTAGACGCAAGATAATGAGACATAGACCTGCATCTTCAAAAGCCCATAATGTAGTTCAGGCTTCAGCAACTTAAGAGCCAACTACCTTTTTTTGTGAATACTGTCATATTGCAATCCAGAAACCCTCTCTTATTTGCCTATTGTCTCTAGTTGCTTCTGGGCTTAACAGAAGATCTGAGAAGCTGCAACAGAGATGATATGATCTGGAAAACCTACAGCATTTTCTATGTAGCCCTTGTGAAAAATCTGCCAACATCTAACCTAGTAGGAAAAATCAAACATGCACACAAATAACTAGAATCTTGGCAGAAACTGAAATGACAAATGAGCTACTGAAAAATCTGATTTTTATTTCAACCTATGAAAGAACTGAAGCTGTGTGAGAATCCTACATGGCACCCTGGAGGCACCCAGCAGTAGGAAGGTGAGATGGGGGCTGAAGGGTCACTAGAGGAACTGCAAAGATAAAACACAAAACTTGTCCTCTAGCAGTTGATAATCTAGTTGGGGAGAGAGATACCATAAAGTATATCGTAAGACAGAGAGAGTGGTGACAAGTAGTGGGATCCACCTGTTTCATTTCAAAGCCAAGAAGACTGCATGGAGGAGACAGCATCTAATTGGAACCTCAAATCACATGTAGAGTAACATAACCACCTATGATCAGTAACACCTACCTGATAGTTTAGAGGCACTTTGAGGACATCATTGGAGACCCCAGTCCCCAGGTCTTTCTGCTTTATCAACTCCTTCACTGGGAAACCCAAAGCTAGAGAAAAAACAAGTATCTTGACTCTGCTTAACCATACCACCACAGTTACAGGTATCTGGTGACTCTATATGAATTTGTGCCTTAAAAAATCTTAGAACATGGACCTAACTGGTATTAAACAGCAAATAAGTTAAAATCAGGTAAGCACATTTTTTTTCTCTGAAAATGTTTAATGAAAGATATTCTTAAATACATTTCTTAAAACATGAGGTTTATTCAATCTGAGGGATGAGATAGGCTGATAGGCAGGTTTTGATAAAGTATATCACAAACAGCACTGATACAGGCTCAGATTTGGCCATTTGGACAAAGCTTTTACTCACTGGGAGTCAGAAACCACAAAATGACTTCAGTAGAATCTGATGAACTCTCTGAAAGCTTTTGTCAACTTCCAACAGACCAAGAGAACAGAACTGTCTCCCCTCATCCAGGCTGATGGCGGAATGAAGAGACTGAGAAGAGGGATCAGAATGGAAAGTACCCTAATGGGTCTTCCAAGCTTTCTCATTAATAATGCTAAACTTGCTTTGCTTGATGCTATTCTTCTCAGGGATATTGACACAGAAAGGAAAAAGCGAAAGCCTTTACAAATGAAAGAATCAGGCAGTTTGTTGACAAATTCACACTGTTTCTTGATAGTCTCCCAGTAGAAATTACAAACCCTAATAAAGGTCATGATCAGTGAAGTGAAGTAGCTGCTAAGTCTATTTCTCTCCTCCTCTACTTCCTCCTTTTCCCAAAGGTGGAGTCCATTTAAACCCTGGTTGCTACAGTTGCAGGTAGAGCTAAGGAGGAGTCAGGTCTTCTGAATTAATAACCTGACCACAGCGCATACATTTTCAAGAGGCACTGACTTCCGCCTGTGCCTGCAAAAGCTTCTCAGTCCCTTCCTACCACATGCAGTGCAAACTGCAGGTTCTATCAGCTCCCTGACAGCAATCCTCAGTCCCCAGTGATGGAGGAAGTCAGTAATCCTGAGCTCTGCAGCTCTGCTCCAGAGGGGATAAGCTGTCAATTGAGATGGAAATCCTGGTCCTTTTGCATGGGGCACTGTGCAGAGAGTGAGAGCCAGGGACCCCAAGGACAACCAGGCCCAGACCCCTAGCATAGCAGTCATACTAAGGGAGACACAGGGGCCTATGCACTAACATCCAGCAGACCTCTGTTCTCACGCTACCTCAATGCTGTGTGACCTTGGGAAAGTTACTCTACCTCTCTGAACCTTCTTTGCCTGAGAGGTAAAATTCAGGGCTTGAAAAAGATCTTTCAAGATCTGGGGGAAAGTGATAATTCTCCAGGGAAGGATTATCCTCCAGGGAAGACAGTTATGGCCTGCCCTGAAGCTGCAGACAGTGCAACAATAAGCAATGAGCAAGAAGTGACATCTGTGGACATGCTGGGCATTGACTAGAGAGATCAAGAGGCCAAACTGTTGGGTGAGTCTGCTAAATGGTTTCATTGAATCACTGTGGTAATACACAGTGGCCTAGGATCAGGATGACGAGCCAGTGGGTATGACTGCCTCCTGAACTGGCCCTAAGCACCACTTCATCACGATATGACCTATTCTGAAGTGACCTGCTACGCCAAACCCAGTAAACGCCTACAGCTTGAATGGGAGCTAACATGGACTTCTGTTCAACAAGGGGCTCCTACCCATGGACGATGGAGGGAGCATTCAAGTGCAGGGGTGAGCCACAATGGCCCCATGCACTCATCTCCTTTGAGTTCTCACAACAGCCCTGGCAAGTGTGGACCTATCCTCCTGGTGGATCAAAGGGTTCAGAGGCTGACCAAAACACCCTGCTGGCCAGTGAGGTGGTCAGGGCATGTTCTATGCCTGGCTCCCTGGTCTTACTCTGTGTCCACCACATCCATGGAGTGGCATGTTTGTCTTGGATGCCAAGGCCAGGAGACCTTCCCAAATCCTCAGCAATTAGATGCCAAAGAAAGCGCCTTTCTGACCTGTATGAGGGTTTGGGAAGCAAAAAGGATAGGTATGCGGGAAAAATAATAAAATAATAACAACGGTTAGCCTTATTGAACTGTTCGAAGTGCTTGATATACTAATGCATTTAATCTTCATAACATTCCTGCAAGCAAGTTCTACTATGAACAGAGAGGTGAGGAACTCAGATGCACAGGGCAAGGAGCTTGTGCCCAACCACACAGTGGGGACCCACAGAGCAGGTGCCAACCCAGGCACTTCACTGCAGTTTTCTCCAGGGCCACATCATCCCTGCTGCTCTAGGCCAGGGAGTAACAGGCACAGGGGCCACACCTCAAAGTTAAGGTGAGAACTTTCTAACAGGAGGGGCTGACCCCTACCCAGCTGAAAAGACCTGGAGGCAAAGGAGTGAGTTCTCAGTATCTGAAAGCATCAAAGTGGGAGCTGCAGGATGATCCTTGAGATCCGAAGCAGTGCCTCTGACCTCACAGCATTCAGAGAAAAAGGAGATGAGGCTGTCCAGGGCCTGGAGCTCTGGTCACCTTCCCAGTTCCCCTAGGACCCTTTGACCACAGGGCACATAGGCTGGGACCACCCCACAGCTCCCCCTAAATGGCTAATCTGCCTGGGAAGAGGGGGTAGGGGACCACTGCAAGGTAAACTCCCTTCTCAGGGGACTCCAAGTTCTGACCCAGTTTAATCGCCTTATGATGGATCTCGAAATCCTTGCCTTCTCCTTCCACCACTTATCACTGTCAAAAGAAAAATAAACACGCCGAGCCACTCAGAATGTGTTTGAATAGCATCCAAGCAGATGTCCTCTGAGATCGCTCAGCTGTGAAAGTTATCATTATCCACTGTGCATTTAAATCTGCTTTAAACTATTCTGGAGCTAAAAATATCATGATTTCCAGAAGACAGACAAGCTTAAGCCCTGCCCCATTTCCTGGGGATGGCAATCCTTGGAGGCTACCATCCACCCCGAAGTAACATCTTTGCAATTCTGAATTGACTGGGTTGGATAAGACTCAATTTCTTCCACTCCTGCTATCTAACAAAAGAATATAAAACTGGAGAAGTGGCTCCTGCTAGCATGCAGGTTGTGCTAATGCTCTCACTACTTCGGAAGACCAGTGGGTACCCAAGTCAGGCATCACTACTTTCTATTAATCCATCAATCCATCTGACTCGTCCAGAGTCAGCACCTGGGGCCTTTGACCTAAGAGGAAGTGGTTGCAGGCTAACTCCAGGCCAGGAACCACAGTGGTTCACAGGCTGGGCCCTGTAGAAGCAGCCTGGCTGAGATGTCAGGAGGGCTGAGGTCAAGGCCACCGTTGGTCCACTTAGTCAGGACTTGAATGAGAAGATGCTGAGCATCCTCCAGTAGAAGTTTTTGGAATGATGGAAAAGTTTTATATCTGCTTATTCAGTACAGAAGGTGCTAGTCACTGAGAGTCACGTGGCTACTGAGTCTTTGAAACCGGTCTATTGTGACTCAGAAATTGAATTTTAAATTTTCTTTAGGCTCTGATTCAACTGAGTCTTTGAAACGGGGCTATTGTGACTCAGAAATTGAATTTTAAATTTTCTTTAGGCTCTGATTCAATTCAGTGTAAATGTAAATAGCCATATATGGCAAGTGAGGTCTGGCAGTGGCCCTGGCTTGTGACTGACCATGTCTTTGCATGTGGTTTATCATAGCCCACGTGCCCGGAAGAGACCAACTTGCCTGCATGTAAAGCTGTTTAACCTCACTACAGCACTGCCCTGCAAAGGAACTCATGCACCTGTAGTAAAAGTTAAACCTTTATCCCCATTCCCTCTAGACTAAGAGTTCCCAATTTTCATGTGAAGTGTATGGCTACCCAGTTAAAAACAAAAATGAAAAATAACAATGACAACAAAGCAAAAAACACAACTATTTCTTAACCTCCCTTGCAGCTAAATGTAGTCACACAAACAGCTGCCACATGCCCCTGGTCCTTTCTCTTTTCTTTATTTACCCTTATATCTGGAAGGTAAATATGATGGCTGGTACACTGACTACCATCTTAGAGTATGAGGACAAGGACCGTATCCTTGTGAACTGGCAGGTACCTGGGTCCCTGAGAATTCTGTGGAACAGAATTGTCATATAGATTCACAATTTTAACACAGGAAATAAATTAACTTCTAAGCTGGGTATGGTGGCACGTGCCTGTAGTCCAAGTGCTAGGAAGCAAGAGGCCTGGGATCGCTTGATTTCACAGGTTCAAGACTACCCCAGGCAAAATAGCGAGACCTGGTCTTGAAAAAGCAGCCAGGCGTGGTGGTGCAGACCTGCAATTCCAGTCTGCGAGGTTGAGGCTGGGGATCGCTTGAGTTCACAGGGTTGGGACTACCGCAAGCAACATAGTGAGACCTACTCTCAAAAAAAAAAAAAAAAAATTAACTTCTAGCTTGTTCAGCCACAATTACTTTGGGTCTTTTTATTGTGTTAAAGTATCTATCAGAAACAGCAGCACAAAGTTGAGCTGGATACTTAGGAATTTTATACTTTTGTATACGAAGTATCTCTTAGAATTTTACACTAAGAAAAGGTTACACCATGAAAGAACTAAGACACAGAAGAGTACTTAATGTGCAAGTCTGCTATGAAAAATCTAGAAATGAAAACTATTGTGCAAAAGCAGATCAATGGCAGTGTGGCTTGGGGGATGCTGCAAAGGGATTATATGGAATTCTGTAACACATGGAAAAGTTATGTATGGTGATGGCGATTTTCAGGGCATATGTACAAAAGTGTTAAAACCCATTGATGCAGTTTAAAGTAATGAACTATGCTTAAGTAAAATCAGTCTTAAAATATTTTTTTACTAGTCAAGAGATGAAGCTGAGAGGTGAAGCATATTCTAAAGACAGTAAACTGCACTGATACAAAGTGACTTTGAAGAATGCCTTTGAATTTTCTTTTGGGTACTTATAGGAGGCTCCTTTGCTTTCTCTTGTAAGTCAAAAGTCCTTGTATTTTTGAGCACAGAAAAAGATGATGAATATTTTTTTTATTTCCAAGTATGGAAAAGATCGTGAAAAATAGTGAAAAAATAAACAGGTTTATTTTAACTGTAAAACTAGTTATTGTTTTAAAAAGGAAGATGAACACATACACTTGATGATTAGCTGAGAATGCAATAATATATAGCAGTTCATTCTCAGGAACTCACTCATGCTTTTACTTTCTTTATCTCTGTTACATGACAGTGAATGGGTACGCCTGTCATCATCAGGAAAAAGGAACAGAACTATTAATTAGGTAATGAAAGAAACCCCTGTTCGTCCTTGCTTTGACAGGCTCTGTATTTAACAGCCTTGGACACACAAACCAGAAAATTCAGGTTGTACCTAGTGAGCCAAGAGCACTGAACCAAGTTCTTCAAACTCCTGTTAATACTCCACTGTGCCAATATTTGCTTCATTTGAGTCACTGACTTTCACTGGATTTCCTTATCTGTACTATGAATGGTTTAGGCTCAATTACTGCCAAAGTGGCTGGCTTCTCCATTTTCAAAATCCCAGCTCTGGTGCTGACAAGAATGATGGTAACCGAGCCTTTTGCAAACAGCAGTCAGGGAGGATGAAAAATGAAGCTCAACCCCCATCTGACCCTTCGGGTGGTGGAAGTGGGCACAAACCCACTGGCAGGCATCCTACCAATGAAAACGCAGAGCCATTCTAGGTTCAGAACCTGAGTGGGCTCCCACGAGTAGAATCTTTTCCAGAGCCGTCTATCTAGAATCGTTCTTCTCCCCCAGCACCCTTTGTTCTGGGCAGGCTCTCATATCTTGTCTGTCAACCACCAAAAAAATATCCAGTCACTTAAAAACAGCTTTGCAGTAGCCCAGACCAGTGCTGAGCAATTAGGCATTCATGGTACCCCTGCTGTCAAGTGGTCATTAGTTTAATGAGGACCATTAAAAACACATAAAAATCTCAACCAACAAAAATAAACAAAGCAGCCAAAGCCGCATCTTGAATGTCTAACAGGCCTGCACACAACACACAGAGTGGCCCACACGCATCTCCAGAAAGCTGGTGGTGTGCTGGCCTAAAGGCCAAGGCTTTCACTGGCTTCTTTTTGTTTGTTTTGTTATTTTAGAGACTAGGTCTCCCTATGTTGCCCGGGGTAGTCCTGAACCGGCAGACTCAAGAAGTGATCCCTAGCCTCACCTCCCAGGTAGCTGGGATTACAGGCGTGCGCCACCAACCAGACTATTTTTCAGAGACTAGGTCTCACTATGTTGCCCAGGGTAGTTCCCAGGCTTCAGCCTCCCAGCGCTGAGATTACAGGCAGATGCCACCACGCCTGGCTCACTGGCTTTAATTTTTTAAATGTTCGTTTACAGGGACATGTGACTGCACAGAGACACAGTGAATTCTAGAAGGTGCTTTTAAATTCTGACTTCAGAGAAAGCATGGAAAGCCTTCTTTTCATCTCTGCAGTTCTCACCTGACAAAGGGCCGGGGTGCCAGATTGCCTCTCTGTCTGCCCAGAGACTCAGATTCTTGAAAAGCAGCTTTTGCTACAAAAGAAATGACTTAGGAGGATTTGGAGGGAGTATTCACATAAAGAGCTCTTTTTTCACTTTTATTTTCTGAGAGAACAGCTACAGCAGCTCTGGTCCTCTGAGATGAGGGATCTGAAGCCTCAGCCCCACTCCCAGCTGGCTATTTCCCAGTCAGGTGGGATTTTGACCTGGGCTTTAAAAAGATAAGAGGCAAACAAGACAGACACCCAAGAGCCAAAATTTCCCTTTACCCCCCAATCCACTGACCGACAGAAGCTGCTGCTTTAACCTGATCTTTTCCTTTTATGGACAAAGATAAAACCATTCTTAGAAAGATCTCTTAGGGCAGACACATTTTCCTTTAGAAAAGAATCATCAGACTCCCAACAAGAAAGGAACATAATTCAGAGGGAAGAAGTTCCTCTCCTGATGGAGATAATATGTTGGAGGAAACTAATAGTAATAAAAAATAATAAATAGATATGTTAGAAAAGCATAAATAAGGCACTTGGCTCCAGGTTAGTGCTACAACCCAGTTATTTTCCACATTCTCCAAAAGCGGAAGCTGCCGATTTCCCAAGGAACAAAACACCACAACCCTCCCAGCTTTGCAAATAAAAGCAAACTGCGAGAGAAAGAGGAACTTGAACCACCCAGGAAAGGCCAGGCAAGACAGGAAGTGATAAACAAGGCTTCAATTCACTATTCTTCACTGAGTGAGTGAGTATGAGGCACACAGGGCCATTCTTCAGGACTAGATTCAGCCCTCTAAGGGTGGCCTGGCATGGGTAACTCCCTTTCTTGAGCAGAAGTAGCAAGGCTAATTTTACCTTAAGAGCACCACAAAGTTCGACAGTGTCTGCATCATCAACCACAGTAATACGAAAATTTGGAGTCTGCAGAAGTTCTTTGAAGAGAAGGCCGTTCTCTATCACTTTGCTGCCTGTTGAAAGGTTAGAATGAAGAAAATTTATAGAAGCCTCGGATCTTAAGTTTCACTTCTAACAAGTTTAAAATAACTTTTGGTTGTTATTACAAACAGAACAAGTTCATTATAGAAAACTTAGAAAGTCCATAGGTGTAGAAACAGTGGGGTGGGGTCAATAATTCCACTACAGATGATTATTAACAATCTGGCATTCATTTTTAACTTACTTTAGGTGAATACAGTTTTTCTCTTTTTTTTTTTGAGTCTAGGTCTCGCTATGTTGCCTGGGGTAGTCCCGATCCCAAGGACTCAAGTGATCACCAGCCTCAGTCTCCCAAATAGCTGGGATTATAGGTGTCCACCACCGTACCTGGCTTAGTTTTTCTCTTTATGGGAGTATAATAGATACATGATTTCATAACCTGCTTCCCCTCATTTTATGGCATAATATTCACTGACATTTTCTTCATCCCTGTAGGGTTAGTCAGGCTTATTCCTTCATTAGCCTATATGAACAGCATCTGTATTGGGTTTTCCCCATGAATGTGCGGTCCAGTGGGTGTGCGCATGTGTAAGTGTGCACACCTGGGCTTAGGAGAGAGGGGCTAAAAGAGTACAGAGAGCACGAAGGAGCACAGCACAAGAGGATGCCAGAGAGATAAAGAGCCCAGAGAAAGTGTGAAGGTTGCTGGGGATCTGGGGTGGGTCACCTACTGTGGCCCCCTGCCCTGTCCTGCGCTGCGCTGGTGAGCCAGTTTAACTGCTAAAACCAGTAAAGAACCTGCACAGGTTGGTGAGACTGATGCTTGCCCCTACAATTGGCCATGAGGATTGGTAACATTACAATTCCTTTATATGCCTATTTACTGTATATGTCTATTGTACTTTATCAAACATTGACTGATACCCAGAATTACTGCAGTTTTTTGAGGTGTTTGCCATAAACTTTCAAAGGCAACTCCCACGCTGATATTTGTAATGGATTATCATTTAAAACCATTTTTCCCCTTTCCATGAGAGTAATCATTCCTCCCCACCCATCTGGGCTTGACCACACAATGTTTTGGATTCAAGTGGTTGGGGCACATGCCCCCTCTATGCCCACTCCCGCCCTGTAACTTACTTTGCCCAGTGGGACATTAACAGATGATGCAGTTGGAGCTTGCAGACCACTCCCTGACGCAGCAGTAGTGCTGGCTCCTGTACCTCTGCCTTCTTTGTGAGAAAGACATGAAGGCCTGGTCCCAGTGGCCCAGCAGGAACAGGACAGGTGAGGGGAGCAGTCACGGCAGCCAGCTAGCTGACCAGTATCAGCTGACCCCCTGTGTGTTAGCTGTGCCCAGTTAGTGTGCCACCGAGACTCTAATGGCTTGTTACTTAGCATGACTGTGGCAACGGAGAACTAATACTGTATCAACACATTTTCACTGTCTAGATTGTGGAGGGTGGAAATGCATATGGGACACTTGGTTTTGCTGCTGTTCTAGCCCCTCCATTGGGACAGTGTCTGGAATGGGATGTGTGTGTGAAGGAGTTTCACACATTTATTGTGGGTTTCTGGTTTTTTTGGGAGATGCCTGATTTAAAAACAAAAACAAAACTTTACATATGAAGCGGGATGTGAGCTCTATTCTGGCCAGTGGGGTGCAGGGTGGGGTTCAGCTCTTGGGAGGGCTCTGGAACTAGGATAATACAACTACTGTGCCAAGTTGTGGCTCTCAAATCAAGGTCTCCACACAGAGCAAGAAGCTCATTCAGAACTACAGCACTAGAGCTCTCCCTGCACCTGGGCTCCCAGGCTTGTCTGCACATTATGATGACCTGGGAATCGTAAAAAGCACCAAACTCCAAGCCAATTAAATCACAATCTCCTGAGTGGAGACTACAGTAATTCCTGAAACTCCACAGAGATTCCAAGGGAAAGAGCAGTTTGCAAACCTCTGATTTAATCTTTTAATCTTAGTTTCCTCATAAGTAAAAGACTGCATTCCAGGACTCTTGTGAGGTTAAGTAATCCTGAGTGAAAACAGCCTATTTAGGCATATTGAATATGTAAAGGACTTATGTAATAGTGATGGGGACAGTCAACATTTACATGCTTATAGCTATAATTTCCCCCCTTTCCTCCTTTAACAGGAGGCCCAGGGAGGCTAACATGGTAACAGAGATAGAAGTGGTGCTCAAGTTCTAGCCAGGTGTCCAAGCTCTAAACCCTACGCTATGCTGCTTCACAGGGCTGAAAAAATACATAATCAATGAGCAAAAAACAAACATCACAATTAGAGCTACTCTCTGCCAATGCAGCAATAAGAGATGATTGCCAACAATTAAAATTAAACCTAGAGGTGTCATAATGTTGAAGTCATCTGGTGAAGAGTAAGGAGAGGTGACGATACTGATAAATAAGACTAGCCAGGACTTAATGGTTAGTAAAGATGGGTAGTGGGTGTTGAGCAGGGGTGGGAGTGGGAATGTCTAGGTTAATGGGGTTCAAAACTCAGTTCTACTACTTCTGTTTAAATTCTGTTGCAAGAAAATGTCCACAATGAGATGTTTTGTTTTGTTTTGTTTTTTCACAATGAGATGTTTAAAATATCTACACCTAATACTTAGAAACCCACTTTCTGTTCGACGGACATTATTATCATCTGTCATTTAGCTGGGTTCTCCTTTTTCCAAGTATTAGAACGATGTCTGTTTAAGCAAACTGCCGTCTTCCTTTTTAAGCAGTCAACAGACCATCTAGTGCAATGTCATTTCCTCATCTGGGTTGTGTAAACTAGTCCCCAGCCCCCACTTCATTATATCACCTGTGGTTCTCCTCAGCACCCCCAAAGGAGAAATGCTCATGACCCTGCAGATAAGTCACTCAGGTCCTTGCATCTGGCCATCTGTGGCTGAACACTGCCTGCTGCTATAAGCAACCAGCAGGCAGGGAGTGGGCATTCTCCATTTACCACTGATACCAGGGTAAAAAGGTTGGGGGGGGGGTCCTGTTGCTTTTTCCGAGGTGCATTGCACAGCCCACCTAGTGTTCGCTGGGAAGGTGGACTTGACCTACAGAGATCACATGTTTTCTCAAGGTACTTTAAAAGCCATTATTATAAATGATGATAAGAAAGCACTATTATTATTGTAGCTGTAAGTGGAGATCCAGGTAGCCTGGCACAGAACAGGGAATGACCAACAACCAAATGGAAGGGTTGTTTCAAACTCAATATGAAACAAAAGAACAGAAAATCCCCTTTCTTTAACATGACATTTTAGCAATAACCTACTTAATAAGATTCCTTTAAAAATCTTATTTCAGTCTGTGGTTCCACATTTGTTTGTGTGATTAGGAATTCTGTGAGTATGTCCTTGACATTTAACGCCACGCCTGATACATCACAGGCTTTGAAAAATATTTGTGGGATGAAAAATATGAGTAAATCTGTTATTGTGAAATCAGTCCCGAGAACGAAGGTAGCTCTCACCACAAGGGGGCACCACAGTTCACTCCGCAGGCTGCTATTTATACAAGCTACAGAAAACAATGCCATTTTTCCTTCTTCCTCCACATAAGACCCAAGGAGGCTAAGATTCCTGATTGCTAATGTCGAGAGGGGTGATCTGGATAACCACTGTGCAGTCATCAAATACAGGACCCTTTAATGTTGATGCAATTATCTAACAAACGGTCCACATTCAGATTTCACTTATCACCCCAATATCGTCTTTGTGGCACCCTTCCTTCCCCCGACCCAGGACCCAGGCTTCTGATCTGCATCTGGCTGTCGTGTCCTATGAATCCCTTTCCTCAGGGACACTCCCACTGGCCATCATGACATTGGCGTTTCTGAAAAGTGTGCGCAGGTTGTTCTGCAACCTGTCCTTTCCTTTGGGCTTGTCTGGTATCTCCCTTGATTAAATTTAGTTAAATCGAATTTAGAAAAGATCACCTTCAGGTTCTGACTTCCAGTGTTTTGTTTAGTTCAGGTCACCCTGGCCAACCACAGGCCAACACAGAGAAGGCAATGGATCAACAGACACTAGAGGGAAAAGTAGCTTCCCGACATTTGGGCTGAAACAAAAAGCTGGAAGCACCTGACCGGAAACTGCCCAGGATAAACAGCACTAGAGGCAGGCAAGAAACCCCTTACAGTCTGAAGGTAGGTGCAAGGCTTTATGCAAGACCTGGTGAGAAACTCTGCCTCATAGGGTGCTGGTGGTAATCAACCAGCCGATAATACAACTGATTTGTCAACTGACTCTTGGCAAACAGGACTGAGTTGGAGCAATGAACTCATTTTTTTTGAAAAGTAAAATTATATAACTCTTAGGCTGCTTTAAACTCATAGATGGCTAGAATAATCCACTGTGAAAGAATAAAAACGGTAATATGGTAATATGGACTAGTATATACATATAAATAGATTTTTGTCTGGAAGGATACTCAGAAACTGCTAACAGTGATTCCCCTTGGGAAGATGGAATAGGTGGGAAATGCCAATCTGGAATCTAGTTTTACAGCTTTTCATGCTGCTTGCATGAAAATACAGCTTGCATGCTGCTTGCATTTTCTCACTTGTGCCTAGATCACTTCTGTAAATGTCAACCTGGACAACAGTATTATAAACATGTTGTTTTCTTCATTATATTACTTGCAATACCTCTTCAAAAATATTATTAATCAAAAAACATTTTACGCACCCAGATATATGGGACTGTTTATGGAATATTATGCTATTAGAAGTTGTTTGCTATAGATTAAGTAAATAAAACAATTACAAAGTGGTATTTAACTTAACTATATAGTTTATGCAAATAGAAAAAGGAAATAAAACGAATAAAAATGGTTTTCTTTTGATGCTATTCTCCACAACCATGAGGTAATAACTATGCAATTAAAAATTATGGAGATAGTAAAGGAAAATTGTCTTAACCTGCAGGCATGAATAAGCTACATATTCCTGCATGTCTCATTTTAAGAGAGCCCAACCTCCTTCAGAGCCTCCTTTTGCAAAGCTGTCAAGGAGAAAGGATTCCAGAGCTTGAGTGTTTGGGGTGGAAGTAAGTTCTGAGTTGGTAAGTACACTTAAACTTGCAAGGTGGCTACAAATACAACATTTCCTTCTATGACAACTTTTAATAGGGTCCACTGGCACTTAAGAATTCTCAAAATCCTTTGAAAAGAAAAGTTTTCACACCGACAATGTTATGTAAAAGTAGAAAGCACTGTGTTTCAGGAAATAGACCCATGTTCATGCCTGAGACTTAATATTAGCTGTGTGTAACAGATTCTCTGATTCTTGCCTTTTTCACCTGATTACCAGGATCAATCTTATCCATGTTTATATCTCACTAGACCCCAGTGAGGATCTGGATACTGACCTTTGTGACACTGGGGCAGGAAAGTCCCATCATGGAGGTGTTCACCTCTCAGTACAAGCAATCCTGTATGTTTTCATTAAATTCTGCTGATTGATTCCTTATGAAATCATTAGGTCAGTATTAGGTCAAATGGTCTCCTTAGCTTTACTTCCATTCCAGCAGTTGTTGAAATAGCTGAGTTTCACAGAAAGGCTTCCTCACGTAAGATTCCCACCCCACTCAGTGGCCACTTTGGGAATGTGAAGGGGGCAGGGAACAATCTACTATAACATGCCAGCAATGGAGAATGTACACGTTGAAACCAAATGCTCAGGCTCCCCAAACCCCTGCCAGCCTCACCAATGGTGGTCTCACAGAACTTCTCCGCTGCCACCTCGCTGGCGATGTTGGCTCCCATCAGCACGCTGATATCAATGCCCATCTTCTCCCGGATGATGTCAGAGATGAGCTTCAGCCCCTCGGGGCCCTCGTCTATGCCCTGTCAGGGGGTCAAGAAGTTAGAAGGACACAAACCACCAAATGAAAGAGGCACAAGATGGCTCTTTATAAGAATTCTAGAATCAGCATCCAATGGCATCCACAGCTTGAAAATCTCTCTGACCAGAGTAAACCTAGACTGCATGTGCTCTTTAAAGGAGAGCTACAGTGAAATGAAGAGATGAACAAGCACCACTCACCATGAGCATGGAAGCACCCAGGTTAAGAAACAAAACATAATAACCCTACTGTGGAGGTCCCGTGCCAGTCTCCCAAAGTTCACACCCTTCTTCCACCCTCCCACACCCTGCCACTAAGGTGAACTATTGTTCTGAACTTGGTGTGTCTTGCTCTTCTTGATCATTTTGCCACATGTAACCATTCCTAAACAATATAAGTCATTATGTTTGTTTTGAAAACCTAGAAATGGAATAATACATTTTATTTTATTTTTTTATTTTTTTGAGACTAGGTCTTGCTATGTTGCTTGGGGTAGTCCTATTCCTGCAGAGTCAAGTGATCCTCAGCCTCAGCCTCCCAGGTAGCTGGGATTACAGGTGCCCGCCACTGCGCCTGGCTGCTTTTTTCGAGATCAGGTCTCACTATGTTGTCCCAGGTAGTCTCAAACCCACAAACTTAAGTGATCCCTGGCCTCTTGCCTCCCAGGTGCTTGGATTATAGGCACATGCCACCAGCCTAGGAATTATACTGTTAATCTATGATGTGTTGTTTCATAAAACATTGTTAGTTTAGAGATTCATCCATGTGGTTGCATGAGTGTGCTGGGTCACTCCTGCTCGCTGTTGTGTAGTACTCCGAACACAAATAGTTTTGCATTCATCTGTCAGTTCTATTGCTGACTGACATTTTGGAGGCTACAGTTTGCTTTGATAAGCCTTCATTGGTGAGTGCTCTGTAACAGAGTTTCTTGAGAGGGTTCTTAATGTTTTTGTGATATTACCCTGGGGAGTATTGTGATGTTTATGGACTTATTCTCAGAATTTCATGATGCATAAGTCAAAATATATAAGATTACCTAAGAAGTCAGTTAAATTGAAATATAATCAAAATGAAGAAAAAAAAAACTGAAAAGTTGTATAGCTTAACATATGTGCTGTTTTATTAAGGCAATTAGGAAGAGATCTCATAATTATCATAATTTCAAGGTCATGATAATAATAAATGATACCTTGAGAGATATGAATGCATTATAAGGTGATATGAAAATGTCTGATTTCTACTGATACCAGGGTCATAGATCTTGCTAATACTGCTATCATGAACCTCTAGAGAGTTTGTGGCCTATGTTTATACATGTAGGAAGGAAGGAAATGTTCATTTCAGTTAGAGGCTAAAATGAATGAAAATAGACTGAAAATGGAATGAAAATGGTCCTCTCCCCCATGCCTCTCCATCAATTTTTAGTTCAAAACTCCCTCTTTAGGGTATAACCAAGGTTGGGGAGTAATGGCAACAATCCCCCAAATCATGCCAACCACTGGTGATTTCCAGACCACAGGCTACAACCCAGGCACTAGAGGGCAGGTTCTTTCTGACAGCAAGACTCATCAGGAAAAGCCCATTCTCATATCACCACCACTCATGGCCTCCTCTCCTAAATCTGAGATAAGCCAGGACTATTGGGTTCTGATTACCCTCCAGCCATCTTCAAAAAACAAAAACCCATCACAACCTCCCCCTTGAGTTCCACATTTCCAAAAGATGAAAGTGAGAGGAAGTGGAACTTCCTGGTCACCAGCATCTGGGCATGTTCTCCAGGCAGGGTGTGCAGGTTACCTTAATGAGGGTGATGCCCAGCGCTTTCTTGGGCACTCTGCCAGTGATTTCATCGCAGATTCTGTGGATGAACTGGTGGGGGATGACAAACACCAGCAGGTCTGCATCCTTCACAGCCTCGCTGAGGTTGGGGACAGCAACCTGCAAAGATGAGAGGAGGATTTATTTAGCCTCTAACAAAATATGCCCGTGTAGCACAAACTAATGGTGTGCCAGAGGCTGCAAAGGGCAGGGTCCTTGCAGAGACATAAGGCAAGCATGGAGGTGCCCCCCTCCTTCCTTCAGGACAGTGGCTCAAGTTCAGAGGTCCTGACCAGCTGGGCAAATGACTTATCCTCTCCTTGCCTCAATTTCCTTATCTCTAAAAGGAAATCACAGGAATACTGTTCTCTGTTGCACATAGCCACTCCCACTCCACTCCATTTCCTACCCTTCTATGCCCCATTCTATTCCCAGGGAAGCTGCTTTCTATGGACTTTTTCTTCTGGGTGTCCTTGCTCCCTGGCCGACATCTGGTGGCTTCAGTCACTGAGGGGCATTGTCAGGAGATTCAAGGTTGGGGGAGTGACGGACACACGAGTGATTCTGACTTCACCTCACTCTACAGCTGCCCCACCTTCTTTAGAGATACTTCCAAGTCTCTAAGCTCTCCTCAGGTGGGTCTGGTGATATAGTTCTGTGCCCTTGACCTGTTGGGAGTGGTAATGACTTTCTGCTGTTGCTCACTGCTGGGTACTTCATCAAGTCCAGCTGGTTCCCCCCACCCTACCCACACTGTTGTAAAGAGCTCCACATTAAACACCCCTTGTTGAAGCCTTTTGAAAGGGCTGCTGTGAGAATAAATGACATAGAACTGTGTCTGGAACATAGTAACATAAGCTCTTACTATGCTTTCTTCCCTTCACATAAATAACAAAGATGGGTTTTAAATGTCTTGGTATCCTATATTTGTATGTTTATCACAACTCTATTTACAATATCCAGGATATGGAAACAACCCAAATGCCCCCAAACAGATGAATGCATCAGAAAGTTGTAGTATATGAACATAATGGGATATTATTCAGCAATCAAAAAAGACAAATTTAATACATTTGTGGTACATGGATGGAGCTAGAAGGAATCATGCTAGTGGAAATAAGTCAAAGAAAAAGAAATATCAGATGGTTTCACCTATATGCAGGATATAGGGAAAACAAACCAACAAAAGGACAAGAAAAAGTTAAAACTAACAAAATGACAGCAGAACTAAAGCATAAAGTAAGGTGGGGGAATGAGAGGGAAGAATAGCGGTTCACAGGTGACAGGGTGGTGGGAGAACATTGGGGTATATAATGTTAAAAAAATACATATGTGCAATCAATTAAAAATGTAATAAATAAATGTCTTGGTGTCACATTATTTTCCACAGGATCCCACCTACAGCATGGAAATAATCTTCACCCTATCTTGTTTTCCTCACCATTTCCACAGTCCCTGACATTATTCAGACTATAGATAATGCCAGTCACTATTCTAAGGGCTGAGGAAATACCAGTGAAGGCAGGTTGCACAAGAAACCAAATTCAAGGAATTAGTAAGAAAGAAAAATAAAAACTGGATTTCAAATTTTAAAACTTTTATGCTTCAAAGGCTACCATCAAGGAAATGAACTTCCTCAAAAGTAAAGATCCACAGAATTGGAGAAAATGCAACTCACTAAAAACACAAGTAATTGAATTTTTTTTAATGGGCAAGGATCTAAATACACCGTTCTCCCAGGAAGGTATACCAATGGCCAACATATGAATGAAAAGATGTGCAACATGAACAGCCATGAGGCAAATGAAAATCAAAATCACGGTGAAATACCACTTTATACATTATGATGGTGAGGCTCAAAAAGTAGTTAGTGAAAGTACTGGTAAGGATGTGAAGACATTGGAACCTTCAAACTGATGGCAGGAGTGGAAAATGGTGCAGCTGCTTTGGAAGACGCTTAGGCAGTTCTTCAAGAGTTAAACATAGAAGCTGCTATCTGTACTCCTGGGTATATACTCAAAAGAATTGAAAATGTTCACACATTAGGTAGTGGGCAGGGTGAGATAATGTACTCCTGGAACTTATACAGGGTTGTAAACTTGTTACTTCAATAAAAAAAAACCACTTATATAAAACAATGTACATGAACATTCACAGAAGTATTATTAGTAGTAGCCACAAAGTGGAAAGAATCCAGACTTCCATTAAGTGACGAGTGGTTGATGGTAGACCCATCAAATAGAACATTATTCAGCCATAAGAAGGAATGGAGTTCTGATCTGTACTAAATATTCATGGATGAACTTTAAGAGCATGCTAAGTCAAAGAAGCCAGCCCCAGATGGCATAATGCACGTGGTGCCATGGATATGAGATGTCCGGATCAGGCAAGCCTAAAGAGACAGAAAATAGATCAGTGGTTCCTTGGGGGAAAGGGAGGTAGAGGAAATACAAGGGCATGAGGTCTCTTTTCACGGTGATGAAAATAGTAGAACAATGATTACAGTGATGGTTGCACAACATTGTGAATATTCCAGAAACCAGAGAAATGTAGGCTTAAATGAATGAATTGTAAGGTCTGTGAATTATATCTCAGTAAAGCCCTTTTAAAACAAGAGCTAACAGCACTTGGAAGCCAAAGATGAGAGGTAGTGACAAATGTATTTCATGGAAGATGCTACAGTTTTACACCCAGACTCAGGAATGAGTCTACTGGGAACTGAACTCCAGCCTCTAGCTTTGTGAAACCTGACAAGCTTATTAACCTCTCCAAGCCTTGATTTCTTCCCCTATAAATTTAGAATCATTGTCTTGATAGCAAAACTCATAGTATCCACCTGAGACAGTTACTGATGGGATTAAAGGAGACAGTATGTCCCAACTACTCAGGACCATGCTTGACACTGATGAACACTAGAACCAAAGCAAACAAAAATCTCCAGTGAGCAAGGTCTTTCCATCTCCAAACATCCTTTCATTTTTCGTTTCCAAATCTGTCTCCCCTGTCGCACTCCTTGAGGGAAGCACCTTCATTTTATTCCTCTTTGTGACTTAAGCACCAATATGGGGCGTTGCAGACAATGTAAATGCTCGTTAACATTTGGTGCATGAACATAAGTGGTGACAGGTATTTTATTAACAAAGGTGATGAGTTTCTCCGGCTAACCATAGGGATCAGGCAGTCTCAGAGAAAGCCACTGAGGGGTGAATCTGGCAACAGAAGTTCATAAATTTCACTCAAGCAAGCGGTAGCACACCTGTTTCATGCTCATCTCTTCTCCACAAGTCACTAGAATGAGGCCAGGCAATAACCTATATTTTCTCCTCCCACATTGAATAAGCTTGCATTTTTAACTGTCTTACAATTTTCTATTTTCTCCTATCTCCTGTGATTTAGGTCTTGACCCTGTTTTAATTACAGACCTGGTACATTAGCTGTCCTAGTGAGAACATCTAAGTCTGTGTGCTTCAAAATATTGGCATGGCCAGGGGAGATGCCAAAGGCAAGGTCAACACCAGCTTTGAAGTGACCGACCTGTAGAATCCCTGGCAATAGCCTGCTGTGTGTTGAACTTTGTCCCCATCACCACCAAATATGTCCCTACTACCTATGTATTGAAGTGCTGACCCCAGAACATTAGAATATGACTTTTTTACAGACAGGGTCTTCAAGGAGGCCATTAAGATAATTGAGGCCATTAGAGTAGACCCAATAAAATATGATGCTCTGAGAGGAGAGCATGGAGACCAGGCTCAGACACAGGAGGAAAGGGGCCACCAACAAGTCAAGGAGAGAGGCTGCAGAGGAAACTAACCCCGTGGACACTATAATGTTGGACTGGAAGCCTCCAGAATTGTGGGGAAATGAATTTCTGTTGTTTAAGTTTCTTGACCAGTTATGCTTCGTTATAACATTTAATTCACACAAAGCCTAAAGAATTAATACAAAGCTCATTTTCAGAGTCAAGAAAACCAAAACTGGCTGAGCAAACAGTTTGGTAGAATAAAGCAGAAGGGGTAAGGGAAGTTCCATTTCCCCAAGTATCAAGTGCTACCTCAGTAGACTATGGCTTTCAGAATTAACCAAATGTACTTTTCAGTGCAAAGTCTTACCACATTCTCTGGCAGCTTGTGTCCAGGGAGATATTTCACGTTTTCATGGTCATTATTTATGATGTCCGTCAGTTTTCTCCCATTCACTGTTTCTTCAAAGACCCACATCTTGACTGTGGAGGCAAACTTCTTAAGTTGCTTGACATTATTACCAATTATTTTTGCAACAGCTGAGCCCCTACAAAGGAAACAAATGGACAAGAAAAAGAAAATTAAATTTATTTGGATAAGAGAGAAAAAGATCTTGTATTACCATTCAGATTCTCATTCTGATTCTGACTAAAGCGACAAGCACCTTCAAGATGCGATGTCGTTATCAACCACAAACCGTTGAAACACCTGAAAACACCACTCCAGTGGTCAAGAAAGCCCCTGTATCAAGGTCAAAAAGCACCACCCTTGAAACTAGCAGGCATCAACCCATCTTGGAAGAGAGAATCACAAGCAGAAGAGAAATCCACTCACAACATGGCATGAAGATAATACTAGAGGGTTTTTCTAGGCTTCTAAGGCAACTAGGTTATTACTGCAAATCCACCAGGTTAAAATGCAGCTACATTAGCAGACACTGCAATGTCAATGCTAAGATCAATGCAACAGGTCCAAGGTGGAGCTGAAATGGAAAGGCAAAGATCCCAGTTGATTCCAGAAAAGAAACAGCCTAAGGGCACAGGATCCAAGTCTTGAGTATTGCCCCCACCCCCACCCCCACCCTCATCCAGTGTCTCTCCTAGGCCAACTCCCTTCTGCACAGCTCTTCACCAAACACATTCCAATCACAGGCTGGCCTCCCATAGGCCTTCCCACAGGGGCAGAGCAGGAGCTCCTCTGTACTCTCCACCACACGTGGGTCTGTGATTAGTAGCAGTGGCAGAGGTTCCTGGTCACCAGGGTACCTGTGCCCATGTCACAGATGTGCTCAATACACAGCGACCATGACCAGCTGACTGTGCCAGGGGTGGGTGGGTTGTAGGGGGACAAGTACCTGATTTAGCTTTTCTGCAGGACTCTGAACAGAGAAATAGCTTGTTTCTCACACAATTTTCCCCTGATGTGAGGAGCTAAAGAAATAACGTGGTAAGGAGCACCTTGAGAATTCAAGTGTTAGGGCGTTCATTATTCCTTCTCACTTGAGGAGTGAAGTGAGGTGGAGTAGGGGGTGATAACAGAAAAGGGGGAAGAAGCAGCAAGCTGACACAGAGGAACATGTTGGAGATATTTATCCTTACTCTCTGATAAATATCAGCTACTCTAACACTACTCTAACTCATCCCAGTCTAAACCTTTGTGCTTTAACAACCAGGAAAATCCAGATAATTCAAATATAGATTATAATTATTTCCCCTCTCCTGTGCAGAATGGATAAACTTGAGTCCATGGTTCTCCACTTTGGCTGCACATTAGAACTACCTGTGAGATTTAAAATTCCCGAGTCCCAGGCCACATTGAGAGCAATGAAATGAGAACCTCTGTGGTAAGATCAGGCATCAGTAGGTTTCAAAGCTCCCCTGGGGCTGATGTGTAGCCAGAATTGAGAACAACTGCTCTGCGTGATGATCTAGAATGGGAATGTCCTCCTTCCTCACAAAAGAAGAGCTGTAAATAGCAAAGCTCTGTGGCTTTGCCCATGAAGTTCTGATTCTTTGCCAGCAGGACAGTTTATTAGCTAACTATCCATTAATCTGATTCTCCCGCCACTCTGTAGAAAAGAGGTCAGGAATCTCCCTACTACCGTTATCACCTTTATTCCAATATTGGAAATTGCTGCTCACATACTCACAGGGCAGTAACAGCTGAGGCTCAAAGCGTTCCCCTGTGTTAAACACACTCACAAGGTCAAAGAGGGCAAGTGTGATTCTGAGTAAGCTGACAGTGAGGTTTATAAGATATTAGGAATTCAAGTCTAATAAAATGAGAAAATATGCTGGAAACCCCAAGATCTTTCTGAATAAATGTCTCATCCTTTAAAACAACCTTTTGGGAATCACAAGCATTTGCAACCAGGGGCAGACCTATAGTATTTACTGAAATGAGTTAGTTGTGAAAATGTAAATAGAAGTTGGAATTGTTCATATGGAAAAACACCTGGCTATGCTTTTACAGCCTTTGAGAGTCAAGGGGACTTAAGATGATAGCTCAAAATAAAAGAAATTCCAGTTATATTATCTACTCAAGTGAGGTCATCAGAACCTCACTCTGGTTTTATTAATAATATCACTTAATTATTTGCTCAGTCATTCATCTGTTATCAAGCATTTATTGAGTATCTAATGTGTATGATGCATTGGACTAGATGTTGGTGATACAACAGAGAAAAGGTAATTCACTCTTTGTTGATCCACCAATTCATAAACAAAAATAAATAATTTGTAAGCAGCTCAGTTGGAGGGAAATAAGTTGTTTTGCAGTAAAAGCTAAGCAATGAACTAATACAGTTAACTTTGGGGCAACTAGAGGTACCTCCAAGCTCTTTGGGGGCAAGCAATTGGATCTGTTACTCAGAGACTGCGAAGGATGGGTGATCAGGATTAAGGGCTGAAGCGTTGACTTCAAAGCAAGGAGAGGAATAAAGATATTTTATTGCTATAAGGTCTAGTTTAATTCTTTTAAAATAACTTTTATAAGTCTTTTCTTTTTTTGAGGTCAGGATTTAATACCTGGTATATATACACACACACACACACACATATATATATATATATATATATATATATATATATATATATATATATATATATATATATATATATATATATATTTTAATCTTTAGTACAGTCTCCATTTGAACCAAATATTTCCTTTGCTGTCTACTTTTTTCTGTGTCATCTATAAAACCTCAATAAGTATAAACCATCTTATCCTAATAAATGATGTATGGCAAGCCTAATGCTTGTCATTAGTAAGATTAATAACATATCCCAAGTGGTAAAAACTGAAAGCTTTTCCTCTAAGATCAAGAATGAGAATGGAATACCCACTCTTATCAGTTCTATTCATCTCAGTACTAGAAGACCTAGCAGAACTGTTAGACAAGAAAAATAAAGAAAAGGCACCCAAATCAGAAAGGAAAAAGATCTGTTTTTAGGTAAGATGATCTTATATGTGGAAAATTCCAAAGATTTCACACACAAAAAGAACCTGTTAGATTAATAAACAAATTCAGTAAAGTTGCAGGTTACAAGTCAACATACAAAAATCAGTTTTATTTTTATACATAACAATGAACTCACCAAAAAAGAAAAACAACCAAGAAAAACATTTACAGCACAGAAGAATAAAAAGCATCAAAGAGAATATAATAGAAATAAATGTAATCAGAGAGATGAAAAACTGGGATACTAAAAATTAGAAAAACATTAAACTTAACTGCAAAATTCACAGATAAGAATCTTAATATTGTTAAAATGTTCATACTACTCAAAGAAATCTACAGATTCAATCCCATCCTCATAAAGATCCCAGTGATAGTTTTTATAGAAATAGAAACAACCCTAAAATTCACATGGAAACACAAACTGAATAGCCAAGGCAATCCTGAGAAAGAGCAAAGTTAGAGGCATCATGCTTCCTGATTTGGAAACATATTATAAAGCTATAGTAATGAAAGCAGAATAGTACTAGAGAAAAAAAGAGACATATAGACAAATTGAACAAAACAGAGAGCCAGGAAAAATTATGCAAGCATATACATATATATACATGGGTTTGTATATATACTACATACATGCATATTATGTTTTTATGTATACTATATATATGCATACCATACAGTCAACCAATCCTCAATGGTGGTACCAAGAAAATACATGGGGAAAGGACAGTTTTTTTTAACAAATAGTACTGGGAAAACTGAATATCCACAAGCAGAAGAGTAAAATAGAAGTCTTATTTTATACCACACACAAAAGTTAACTCAAAATGAATTAAAGATTTACATGTAAGACTTGACAGCATAAAACTCCTAGAAGAAAAATTAGGGGGAAAGTTCATGACATTGGTCTCAGCAAAGATTTCTTTGATATAACACCAAAAACACAGGTTACAAAAGTAAATACAGACAAAACGGCAAAGTAGACAATCAACAAAGTGAATATGTAACCTACAGAATGAGAAAAAATATTTGCAAACCATATTAGATAAGGAGCTGATATCCAAAATATACAAGGTGCTCACACAACTCCATAGTGAAATAACAATAACCCAAATACAAAATGGACAAAGGTCATGACTAGCCATTTGTGCAAAGACACACAAATAAATGGTGAGCATGTATATGTGAAGGTGCTCAATATCACTAATTGTCAGGAAATGCAAACCCAAACCACAATAAGCTATCACCTTAAACCTATTATCCTGCCAACAAATAACTAGAAGTAGAGTCATCCTAACTATGATTCAGGAATTCTATTTCTGGGTATTTTCAGTCCAAAAGAACTGGAATTAGAAAGTTGGGAAAGGAATCTGCATTCTCAGGTCCTCTGCACTGCGATTCACAATAGCCAAGTCTTACATAAGCTAAATGTCCACTGACAGATTAATGGATAGAAATGTGGCACAGAAATGAAATGGAATCGCATTCAGCAACTTCTATCATATGTCACCACAGATAATCTAGGAAGACATTATATTAAGTGAAATAGGCCAGTGACAGGACAAATTCTGCACAGTCCTACTTAAATGAAGTATCATGAATAATCAAACTCATAAAAAGAAAGAATAAAATGATGGTTAGCAGGTGTTAGGGAAAATGGGGAAATGGGGAGTTTCCCCTATACAATGGAGAGACAAAGTTTCAGACACACAGCATGGACAAGTTCTAGAGGATTCTGTGCAACACAGTGTCCAGAGTTAACAACTCTGTCCTATACACTTAAAAACTGGTTAATAGGGTAGGTCTCACACTAAGTATTCTTACCACAAAGAGGGAAAGGGGAATGTCTTTGGAGGTAATGATCTTTATCACCTTGATTTGGTGATGGTTTTGTGAGTATCTTCATATCTCCAAACCCATCAAAGTGTATACATTGAGTATGACCAGTAATTTCTGTGTATCATATATACCTTAAAAGTTTTTTTTTTTAAGTACAGTCCACATTCCAAACTCCTTTGTGGCTCTTAGTACCAGATGTGCTTGTTACACACGTTACTTCTTCTGACCAAAATGAGGATGCCAGGTCAAAGAAAGCAAAGGGAGTGTTTGGGAGGAAGCTGCTGAGTGTCTTGAAGGACTGCGTCTACTTAGAAGTAACATAGCCTGTTCTTTGAAAAAAGGAAAAAGGTGACTGGCCTTTAGAGAGCCAATTCAAAAACATAAAGAAATATATTAGAACTGAGCTTAAAACCAAAGTACTGGACTTTTCCCACCTGGGACACATATGCACATACACAACTGACGGCAGTTCATGAAAGTGGTTTGCACTTTGGTTCAGGACAGGGGTCCCAGGGTCACACAAGTGGAGTCCCCCATGTTTTGGTGCTTGTTCTACCACTGTCTAAGCACCATTACATGATCTGCATACTGCTGGGTCAAGGGCATGAAAAGTCATGTCTGCACCTGGCCCCACTCATTCAGGCACTACTGGAAATAGACCTGGAAGGGCAGAAGTCCTTTAAGGGCCTTTCCATGTCTATGATCAAGTCCAGTGTTTCCCAAAGTGAGGGGTGGGTACAAAGGGTATCCCAAAGGCTGGCTGCCAACCCCCTCCAGATACAGGTCCAGATGACACTCACTCACTTGTGCCCTTTTCAGTCTTCACTGCCCTTCCAGACAAGCACAGAATGCCTCATTTGGTGCTACAATGCTGATGCCTTCTCTCCAGCAGGTCTTCTTTTCCTCTCTTCATCAACTGGGCAGGGGCCTCAAACCTTGAGCCCTGGGATGTAGTATATATCTGGCAAGAATTTTAAAACCCTGTCTTGTTTTCATCCTGCTCCTTGTGGTTGTTCCCTTCTGCTTATGATAGAGCCTGTGATGATTTAAGATCAATTTTTTTTACTTTTTTATTATTAATAATTTTGTTGTTTACATATTTGTGTGTGTGTATATATATATATATATATATATATATATATATATATATATATATATATATATATATACATATATTACATCATTGCATTCCCTGGGGTTCTCCCTCCACTTTATCACCCATGAAGCTACATCTTGATCTTCTTGTGCTCTCCCCTCCCCTCCCTTACTGCTTGCCCTGCTGTGTTGTTAGCTTATTTTGACTTTTTCCTGGTCTTTTGTTTGCAAATTGGTTCAGCCACTATGGAAAGCTGGGTGGGGACTCTCAAACAACTGGAAATGGAACTACCATTCGTTTCAGCAATCCCACTTCTGGGAATCTACCCAAAGGTCACAAAAACACAAATTCAAAAAGATATCTGTACTCAGTTGTTTATCATAGCACTATTTACAATTGCCAGGGTATGGAAACAGCCCAAATATCCCCAAACTGATGAATGGTTGAAAAAGATGTGGTATATTTACATAATAAGATCATTTTAAATAAAGCATAGCACTCACAAGGTATGAAGCACACAGCCAAAGTGATGAGGCGGAGCTCATGTAAGGGAGGTTAAACTCCCTCCAGACTCCTCCCCTTGCGGATGAAGACACATGAAGCTTGGTGTCAGGTGGTGACACCACTGGAAGAGGGACTCAGATGAGCAGTGTTCTTCCATGGATGTGCCAAATTGCATTTTCTATGAAGTCACAAATTATCTTAGGCCTCTAAATATAGACAGTGTTGTAAGCTCTGTGAGGCTACGCAATGAAATCTAAATGGAACTTGGGTGGGAAATAATGTCTCAGTGCCAGCTAGTACTGGGTATTTGGTGTAAGAATGTATTTCATCTTTACTGCAGCCACAAGAGAAGCATACATACATTGTTTCCCCTTTACCAATGAAGAAGCTGAGGCTCAGAGAGTCAGTCTTTCTGTCCATTTAGAGTCAGCAGTTCTAACTCTTACCTGTTTCCAAAGTTTGCATTTTGTATTAGTTTATATTTGTCCTGGTGTAGAATAAGACGATTTGTTTAAAACACAGATGAAGTGGGGAACACTTTGCAGAACACTGAGGGATACAAGGAATCAAGCATTAAGTCTCTGCCCTCATTGGAGTATGGAGACTAGTAAATGGAACCTGATGTTGCCCCAGCTAACACACAGAGATATAACTGAACTATGGGGACCAAAGTCACTGTAATGACTTTGAGCTATGAAGTTAGGTTCAACTCTAAGTGGGTGACACAGAGATAGCTTGCAGATGTCCTGTTGGCCAGGGAGAGCTGAGAAGTGTTGGAGCTGAACTCTGAAGGCTGAGTGAGTCTTACTGTGTGTGTATGGGGGTGGGGGAGGAGAGGAGGCAGGGGGAATTCCAGGTAGAGACTAGGTCCCTAGAGCAAAGGTGCAGGAAAGGAGTAGAGGCGAGTGTCTTCTGCTTTTACTTAGAGCTGACACTTCAGAAGGAAATGGAGGAACTGGGAAAAGAGGCAGGAACAGGAGAAAGTGGAGGGGAGAGATTAAAGGAAGGAGAGGTAAGAGTAAAGGAGGGGAGTGGGGGGTCAGGAAGCAGAGGGAAAGTAGCACATGAGTTTACATGGAGAGGGAGGTGAAGGAGGCAAGGAAGATGGAGGAAGAGGTGAGAAGGGGCAGTGATGGCAGAAAGAGCACTGATTAACTGAGTACCAGTTGCCAGGCACTGGTTTTCTGTTGTGTTTTTATTGAAATATAATTGACATAACATTCTAAAAACTTAAGATGTTGTATTAAATGTACTGATTTGCTACATTTATATACTGCAATATGATTTTCTGCTGGTAACACTGTTTTAGGTAACTGACATCATCTCTTTTAAGCCTCAGCAATCTGAGGCAGGTACTACTGAGCCCCATTTTCACCACACAGAAATTGAAGCCCAGCAACCACACAGTGGTTGAAAACCCAGGCTGAGTCTTCACCACCCACCTCTCCTGGGTCCCAGCTGGACAGACACCCACTTTTTGCTTGGCAAACCCCTCTTCCCTCCACTCTGTTCATGGCCTTCTCTCTCCTTCCCTTCTAAAAGGTGTCATATTTTAATCAGCCTGGGGATGTACCATATCAACTAAGGAATAGCTATGAAGTCAGGCTCAACTCGAAGGCATTTCACTGGTCCATGTGCCTTCACTGGGTCAGAAAAGCTCTATGGTCCATCTCTCTTTTTATCAAGAAGGATGGCAAAGCCCAGGGAGAAAAATTAGCCAAGGGATCCACCAGATTCTCCATGTTTCATGCCTCCCAAGTCATCTCTCCCAGCGCTGATCCGGATTGTGTGTTCAAGAGAAGAGAGGGCAGTTAATTTTGGTTTAAATAACATCTATGTTTTTTATTCATAAAACCAAAACATGAAAGAGCTTGTTTGGAGGTTCTAGCAGGGGAGCGCAGCTACTCGTATACCCTCGACCGAAGAACGGTCCGTCTCTATTCGGGGAAGGCCGTCCTCTTCCACCGAGCTCGCAGCTTTGGGAGGGACGCACATGGAGCAGTGAGGGAGGAAGGGGACACCCGCCTAGCCAGCCAGATGAGCCGAATCAACCCTGGCGATCAATGGGGTGACAGATGTCGCAGCCAGATCACCCTCACATCCCAAAACATGAAAGAATAAAAATTATAAATGGTAATTATAAAAGATCTCTCCACCCAGGTGAACTGTTAACATTGTGTGTAATTCTTGAAGGGCTTTTATAATATAATCAAATGCCAGTTTAGTAGGTACAAATGTGAAAAATGAAGTATTTTTAAAATAGATTCTGTTTGGTGAATGTTTATTTGATCTCTGGGTAGGGAAACTTTCTAAGCTTAAAATCAAAGGAGGAAATCACAGAGAAAAAGATCAATGTGAACAACTTCACATAAAATAGGAAATGAAGGAAAGAGATGAGAAAAAGCTTTCATTCTACCAACATACTACAGAGGAAAAAGCTCATGGTCATATTTAACAAAACTCAGGATACCCAACTGTACATGTCATGCAGTCATATGCAATTAACAAAATAAAGAGCACTGCATACCTTGTAGGATGATTATTCAAAATAAAAACAGAAAATAGAAAGTGTTTGAAGGATAAAAAGAAACTGGAACCCTTGTACATTATTTGTAGGAATGTAATACCTTGTGGAAAGTGATAGTAATTCCTCAAAAAACTAAAAGTAGATTACTATATGAATCAACAATTCCACTTCAGGGTGTATATCCAGAAGAAATGAAAGTGGGCATTCAACCCGGGTGTGGTGGCACAAGACTATAACCCAAGTGCTGGGAGGCAAGAGGAAAGGGATTGCTTGAGTTCTCAGGTTCAAGACTACCCCAGGCAACATAGCAAGACCTGGTTCTCGAAAAAGCAGTCAGGCATGCTGGTGGGCGCCTGTAATCCCAGCTACCTGGTAGGCTGAGGCTGGGGATTGCTTCAGTCTGCGGGATTGGGACTACCCCGGCCAATATAGTGAGACCTAGTTTCTAAATAAATAAATAATAGAAAAGAGAGCAGGGATTCAAGCAGTTATTTGTACCCTCATTCACAATAGACAGAGTGGAAGCAAGCCAAGTGTCCACTGATGGGTGATGATTGGATAAACAAAATGGAGTACAAACACACAATGGAATATTATTTAACTTGAAGGAAGAAGGACATTTCTGACACATGCTACAACATAAATGAACCTTGGAGATATTACACTAAGTAAAATAAACCAATTAGAAGACAAGCACCATGACTCCACTTACAAGAGCAACTCATATTATCTCTCTCTTGCTGTTGCTGAAATCCAGTTAATACTTGAGAAGAACCTGAAAGTCAGCCTTCTGAGTAATGAGGGACATGGAGCCTGGTCACACTTATCAGCCTGGCTACAGCCGTTCTCTGTCTGACCAGTCAAAGTGGCCACCTAGGATCAAAAGTCCCCGCCAACCACCTGCCCTGCCTGAGGGGTGAGGCCACAGCAACTTCATCAGCCCCAAACCATGAACCCTAGGATCATGAGCCAAAAAATGTTGTTTGAAGCCATTAAGTTTTGGGGAAATGGTTAGGCATCCACAAATGATTGATTCTGTTCCTAGGTCCCAACTATGGGAAGGACTGTGTCCCAAAGTAGAATAACAGCAAAAGGTCACTAGCATCACCTGAGAGAGGGCAGTGGACTTCTGGCTGCGGAGCTTGGCTCCTGACATCACCATGTCTGGGGGTGTAGGATGAAGGGGAGAGGGGCAAAGAGAGGGGTGACTTAGATGGTGAGGACTCTGGAACCTGCTTCCCACCAGCCATCTAGGCCTACCACAGAGGAGATTTTGTAGACTTGACACTTTTACATTCAAAGGCAAGTGTCTTGGAAAAGAATGAGCTAACCTTGGCCTTGTTCTGAGATTAACAGGCAGGAGTTGGAGGTAATAATGTTTTTGTTCAAATTTAAGATTTTTAACAATCTGTTGCATCAATTTTAAGATTAGTTGCCTTAAAAAATAGTTAACTGTAGCTGGGCATGGTGGCACATGCCTATAATCCCAGCTATCTGGGACACTGAGGCTGGGGATCACTTGAGTCTGTGAGTTCAAGACAACCCTGGGCAACATAGCAAGACCTAGTCTCAAAAAAAATAAATAAATAAATTAACACTGATCATCTGTCAAGTTTGATCATCCTCCATTAGAGGGAATCAACTGATTTTTAAGACATTTCAATTTGGTTTTTCTTAAGTAGGATACTATTTTACTGGAATTTTGTTGAGAGAGTATATATTTAGTATTTTTATGAAAATAAGATTTGTCTTTTAGGTAAAAGTATGCTTCTCACTGGAAATAATAAGAACTTACAGGATCAGAGACATTGACATTAAGGGGATCTGGGCTTGATTCAGCTTTACCTCATCCACCATAGAAATTGAACATTTTTCTCGAAATCTGTTTTGTCATCTAAAATAGAGATAATAATAGCAGTACATAGAGTGACTATGATATTTAGGTGAAATAATGCAGATACCCTACAGAAAGTGGTCCTCACTGGCATTATCTCTCTAAAGGAGGGAAGAAGTAGAAAAGAATGACGTAAGACAGGAAAGAAGGCAAAGAGGTAAAATTGAGTTTTCCTGACTTAACGCCAGTATAGTATGGGTCATGATTTTGTATTCTGGGGATGAAAAAGGTAATTAGGTTTCAGGTTCTTTTTAACTGTATAAACTTTGTCACCCAGCTTGAGGAAGCCTTGAATCTTGTCACAGTTCAGCTCTAACCTATCCTATCATTAAACTCTCCTTCCAGTCTCCAACGCAGAGGTGTGTTGACAGAGAAAGGATTATTTCTGACCTAAGGCCCTAATTTACAGACACTCCAACTGTTTTTAAGCTCCCATGTGGGCGTAAGACAAAGATAACCACAGAAACAGGGAGGCACAGACCACAAAGGTGGAGCAGTGCTGGTTCCAGCAGACCGAAAGAGACAGGGTCACCCATGGCCATCAGTGCTAACTAGGTCAAAGCGCTCCTGCCCACAGACTCAGGAGTCAAGATGTGGGATTGGAGACAGCAAAGGCAACAGATAACGCCCAAACTCGTCCAGCTGCCTATCAGTCGGGCTTTTTGTCTTGTATTTTCTCTTTCTTTTCTGCCTCTACTCTTTGGCCAAAGTCCAATTCAATCTTTTGTTTGTTTGTTTTTTGGTGACATGTGCTGATCAAGGATGATAAAACTAATCATAATATTAACAATAATAATAGTTTTATAGTAGATGAGATATAGTGTGGTAGTTGTAGATTATCTCATTTAATTCTACCCATCACCCTAGATGACAGGTACCAATACTATAAGCAATGATTCTTGGAGAGAAGCAGTTTGCTCAAAGTTTCAGAGTTGCCAAGTAGGTGACCACGATGGAAACCCCTGGAGTGGGAATCTGAGCCCTCCTTCCATCACTGCCTCCTCAGGGGCTTTAGGATATGTTTCTATATAGGTGCCTTAGCCCAGAAGTTTGGCTGTACATAAACACTCCTGAGGTTTGAGTTTTAGAACTGTCCCCTGCA
Organism: Uropsilus gracilis; assembly: GCA_004024945.1. Taxonomy (NCBI): domain Eukaryota; kingdom Metazoa; phylum Chordata; class Mammalia; order Eulipotyphla; family Talpidae; genus Uropsilus; species Uropsilus gracilis. The sequence goes on along the minus strand of PVHY01006487.1, from coordinate 438 downwards.
CTGGGTGATTGGGGGACTGTCCTGAGGTTCTCTGCAAAAATTGTTCATCTTTGGAAGAACTCAAGAAACTTTTGTGATTTGCTTTCTGTTATTTTACGAAATCACTGGGGCCACGAAAGGTCATGCAGGCTAGAAAGCTCCTCCTTGCGTCTTCAATAGTGGTGAGCAGTCCAGGGCAATGTACTACCTGCTTCCTTTCCTACCTTGGGCTTCTTGTCTGAAGCGCCATGACATGTCAGCTAGATTCAGTATTCTGGTAACTATGCAAGTGATCATCATTTCCACGGGAGGCACTCAAAGTGAGGATTAGGGTTACCTTTAAGTTCAGGGTTAGATGTGGCAATCCCTTTATTTAGATAGGCTTTCTGAACTACTTCAAAGTCCTAAGTATAAACATTGCTCAAGCAACTTCACATTCCTGAGGTAAGGCCCAGGTCT